>JAULBZ010000260.1:10277-35049 GCA_032360805.1 Neoturris breviconis
CTTCTCACACTCTCACAGAAAAACCTGACATCTGATCTGAAAGCAGACTGACAGACAGACCTGTGTGACAGTGTGGTCGGTGAATAATATAAAAATTAGCTAGCTACTACAGACATTATACTCACATGGTGAAGAATCGGAAAACAATATTTGCATCCATAGTATGTTCAGAAAAAGAAATATAGAGTGGTTGATGTCTAAAGCTCTCATTTCATCATGGACAGTTGGAATGATGGAAACTAAATCAGTAAAAATCCTTCATGTTTACATATTTTTCTTTTGTGACTTGCTGACTCAAAGCTCATAAATTTGTCTCGTTTTTATTTTAAGCTGACGTCGGCACTACGTAATTGTTTTTAATGGAGTGCAATAAAACTGCAAAATAAATGACGGACCGACAGATTTATCAGAACCTTTAAACTTTATTTCTTCCACATCTCTAAAGCCTCTTAACTTGGATAAGATAATTTTATTTATTGGAGCCTTCTTGGCGTTTCCTCCAGCTCGCCAAAAATAAATAAACAACCTCCTTTGCCGTATTTCGAAAAAGCAACAAGCCCTGGGAACGAGGTTGAATAAATAATTATAAAAAAAACGAAGGCGAAGGAATGTTAAAATATATTTTATTATAGTATTTACATATAAACAATATAATTAATATAAAAATATATTATAAATAGTGTTTGTTAAAATATTCGGCATATTTTTGCTAGAAACAAAAAAGAACAAAGAGACTGGATAAAATATTGCAAAATATTGCTACTGTTTATGGAAAGACTACCTCGAGAACATTTCGGAAATGTAAAAATCAAAAAACAAATATAAAGTAAGCATCACATTTGGATGCATCAAAAGTTATCAAAATATTCAATTTCTTTGATTACATGATGGGAGCGACTCTGATGCCTATCAAACACGAGCGGTGTATCAAGAAGGATAATTTACATCGAATGATGGAAATTATCTTTTCATAACGCTCCTCTGTGTTGATAGAAATTTTTCAGCAATGTGTTTATGAAACATTGAGCATTCAGTACCGATACCACCGCTGAGGGGAAAAAACTAATGGAGAAAAAATATCATGTTCAATGTTCATAATATGTCTGCTATACTATCGAATCTTTTTCATTTTCGTGTTTATTCATAATGTTTTCTACTGTCATGTGAGCTTGAGAACGACTGTAAGTGTTAGTGATTCGTACATCATAATAAGAGTTTGACCATTTTGCTAAACACCTCTTACTCATATGCCTGGCTTTTCCTCGTCGCCAATAAGGTCTCCAACTTGTTCACCCTCGAAATTGCATATGTTATTGTGGTAAATCATCGCTGATTCGGTGGACACCATTGTCGTAATCGATGAAAAATAGTTTTAGAGCACCGTTAAATTTTCCTTGCAATATTAGCTTTGCGAAAATTCTAGCTTTATCTTCATTTGATCGTTTATTTGAACTCGTGTTGAATGGTTCTCCCTTCCCACACCAGATCATGAAGACGTCCTTATTTCCACGCTTTCATTCGTTCTTCGAGTTTCCTACAATGATCTTTAACCTTGCTATCTTTAGATGGTTTCTGTAATATAAGACTTTGGTATAAAATATAAAGTACACCTTTAAAGCTATGTATTGATATTCGCTGTTTTTATTGAAGTGCTCTAAAGCTATGTTTACACGCTACGATTAATCAGGCCGATTTTGGCTACCATTTTGAAAAATCGGTTACGACTCGAAAGAATCTGTAGAAAGAGTACAGATTTTTCCCAGTTGTAGCCGATTTTTTAAGATAGTAGCCAAAATCGACCCGATTAATCGCAACGTGTAAACGTAGCTTAACCAGACGGTTATCTCTGTTATAAACGATTTTGCAGACTACTTGCGTCATTGTGTTATCTCGTTGTAAATATCATTAATCATCTTCACGAAGTCTTCCGTTATTGAAAGCTGGTAAATTTAGGGATAGATAATGTCGTCTTCATTTGTTTTCCATATAAACTAGCTGCATCGTGTTGTGTGTAATGTTTTGCTATTTTTACCTTATATTAGATGAGATTGCACAGCATAAAAATGATAATTCTATTTTTTTTATTTTTTAAATTTACTTTTCTGCAATTAAAAACGCCTCTGCCGAAGGAATGTTGCCTACGTGAATAGACCTCTGCGAAGGTCTATATCGCAGGCTAAAGGAATGTCGTTTTTTCGCAAATTCAAAAGCGAGCACCAATAATTTAACTTCGATCACAGCGAGAAGATGAGAAAGCGCTGGGGTTGTCACTTTATGTAGTTAAGGGCGTTTTGAAGCCATTTTTAACCGTTATTTCCTATGATTGAGATTTAGTACTTACTGGACAAACTATTCTGTTCAAATAAAGTAAATAGTACCTATGATGGATAAACTATTATAATTTTTCCCCTAAATATTATGACGTCATTTGACATATTACCCCTGTTTAGGCCTAAAAATAAAGTTTTTCTTATTTCGCTAGATAAGGACAAATCTTATGGTGATGAAACTCGTTTTTATAGTACCTTATAACGTGTTTTTATCCAAATCAATAGTCGGATAAATGCAACTATGTGGAGAAATATGCAAAATAAGCAAGTCTTTGAATTTTTTGATAACGTCACTACCACAAAATTGCAAAAACTTGATCATTGTTCATATTTCTAGTCATTTCTGCATTGATTTGGATAAAACACGTTAAAACACTAAAAAACAAGTGTCGCCGCACGATTTAAGGATTTGTCTCCATCCAACCTTCAAACTCGTTCCCAGCGCTTCTTGTCCCTTTTTTTTTTCCGAATGTGTTTATCGCATCGAATGTGTTTATCACATCGAATGACTTTACCGAATGTGTTTATCGCATCGAATGACTTTAGCGAATGTGTTTAGCGCATCGAATGATCTTAGCGAATGTGCTTATCGCATAATAGAATGTTTTTATCCCATAATCGAATGTGTTTATCCCATAATCGAATGTGTTTATCGCATAATCACTTTTAACCACCAAATGCTTTAATCACATAAGGCAGTTACGGCATTCCATACATAAGCATAAATCTTTGCGGCAAAATAATTTCGTAGAAAGTGTAGATTTTGCGGAATTTATTTTTGCGATAGACGTTCTAGAAACATGTTTTTCGAATTTAATTTTGCGATTGAAGAGATGCAAAGGAGGGAAAATGCGACAGTTATTTTTTGCGTTTGAGAGGTGTGGAAACAAGAAAATACAAAGAATTAAAAAGGATTAATCCATTATTTCTCGAAGATTTTTAGATGTTTTGATGACAATATTCTCCGAGAATCGAATTGAAAAATAGGTTCTGCAAGATTTTGTTCCGCAAATTCATCCCCGCGACAATAATTTTCGAAACACGAAAGAGCTCCGTCGAAAAGGCAAGAAGTCCTGGGAACGAGGTTGCCATTCGTGAAAAAAGTGTCCGTGTAATAGAGATGTCTGCTTTGTAGAATGCTGAGAAATTATTAAGTTATAGAAATAGGTACAAAAATATAATACGATGACTCTGGCCAAACTTTAAGTCTGTCGAGAAAGAAATGAAAGGTAGTATTGTATACTGTAAGTAATGTCGATATATATTGCAGAAAGAATAAATATATTTAACTGAAAATTTCACAGCCTGATTTTAAAATGTGTTTTAGCTTGGAATATAAATTTGGTGTGACACAAAATGGTGTCCGCGTTTGACTGTCTGCTAGATAGCATGAAAGCTTATTAAAAAATAGGCATGTTACGGGATTTACTATTCGTCTTCATAGGAGATGTCAGCTTTATAGAGTATACTTCTAATAGCCCATTCCGCAGCCCCTCCCGCGGCAAAAAAGTGCCGTTTTCTCGCCAGACGTCGAGTTTGGAGTACAGGCCAACTTCTTATGGAGATTTCACCGTATAGAAAATACATTATTACAGCTAATGCCAGTCCAGTTGTCCAGTGTTTGATGCGAACATACAGCAAAATGTGCCTTATCGATTGAAAGAAAGTTGGGGAATATCTTCTACCGCTCGACGGGATTCAGCCTAAAAGTTATCGAATTTTGGGTCGTTAACTACATTTTTCCTCGTTTTTTCTGCATTTTTTGCCTGAATATTTTTTTACTGATAATCATGTAGGACACCTTGGTCTAATAAAAAGGACTAATAAAAAATAAAGATCTTCCAGATTATATTTTTGTGAAAAACTTAAGCGCATTTCTTCATGCAAAAGTATTCAGCAAATTCATCGTTTTATATGAAAACCAGGACATCAAAAAAGAGCAGAGTTAAGGTAGCCTTTCCATGGACCGACCCCTAAATGAGTTTCTCCCTAAACGATCTTGCTTTGGATTGGTTTCTTTGTACTGAAAAAAACAATCAATTGGAAGCTCATTTACGGTGAAACTCATTTAGGGGTCTATGTAAAGGCTGCCTAAATGTATTTATAGGCAAGTAGAAGAAATAAGTTAACATCATATGGCACTTTATACACTAAAAAGGTTGTTTCTTTCTACTGACACTGTTATTAATAAAAAGGAATGTTTTAAAAAAAACATAATAATAATGTATTCAGCTAAGTGCTTTTATCCGCCCACCACGGTTTCTTGATAATCAAGATTACGCCTTTTAAAAAAGAGCTTGTCGTAAAAATAATAAAAAACGTCATCTAAGATGAATAACCTATATAACCTCGACCCCCTCGACCTCGATCCAGCTTTTTTTCTCTCTTCTTGCAACTTTTTTTCTCGTTAGGGGACCTGGAAACGAAGTTGATATAACATGTCTCGTAACTGTATTTCATTTACGTGATCCATCAAGATAAAATATGCAGGTGTTTTCACAAATTGAGAAATAATCACTAGCTAGGAATGATAAAAAACTTTTAATCCGAGGAACGTTTTGCGGGTAAATGCATGCTGTTATTCGCTTATGATTCTACTCATCTGAAAATATGTTCTCCAGAAAAATAATGTTTTGATAATTTCGTGTCAAATAGGATCCATTAAAAAATCCATTAAGATCCATTAAAAAATAACAAAAAATGATGACCTGTACTACAAACTCGACGTCTGGCGAAGTTTTGCCGCGGGGAGGGTCTGCAGAACAGGCTAAAAGATAAAAGAACAATTGTGCACAATCTTGGTAATAAATAGCACGAATGGCACGAAGTCGATAAGTCTCTTGAGTCGGTAAATCCCTCGTGGCTGTTTTCCGCATTTATATTTCACTTGTGGCGTCTATTATTGGTCACAATTCGCAAATTGTCTGATAATTTATGACCAAGATTGTAACACACTATATCAATAAAAACATTTTGGGCATAAATATTTTGTCAGTACAAACTTTCGTCACATTAATAGACATTTTACAAGTTTCGACGAATAATACCAACCAGAAGAAAAGCATAAATGCGAAATACGACCCCGGGAAATCCCTAGAAATTTATCAAGTAGATAAATCGAGTAAATATGACTTAGGGCTTAGGATTCTGTTGTTCCCAGCAGTCTCGTACCCAGGCTCTCTGAATATATTCGAACTTTCGTGCAAAATTAGATGATGAGTAATTCGGAAAAATAAATTTGCCATGAGTATTTAAAAATGAACTTTTGTCAGGTTCTCTGAAGATGTATCCAATTAAAGAACGTCAAGCATTGCAACACATTTGGATTTTAATTATTTTTAATTATAAAAACTCGTTTCCAGTCTCCCTTGTTTCTACCTAGAAGGTTTTATCAGACGGATATGAATAGACCAGGGACAAGTTTGTTTTAAAACCATGATTTCTTATTTTGGATATTCTTTATCTTTGTGTGGGAATAGAAAATCTAAAGATGTTAAGATTAAATGTCTGTTGGTTAACGTTTCGCCATTAACTCAGTTCATACACACACACACACACGACGTCGAATCAACGTCGAAAGGGTGTCGTTTTGACGCCTAGAAGTAAAAAAAGACATCATTTCGACGTTGATTAAGCGTCTTTGATAATTAGTATGCATGATTCGAAGAAATAGATATTAACCCTACCGGTACGTGCCGTTTGTTCAACGTAAAAAAGACATTGTTTTGAGGTTCTGACGTCAAAACCATCCCTATTACGTTGAAACATCGTTACGCACTCTTTGGTAAAATTGTTCGCTTTGTTTAAAACTGTTATACAGAAACACCATTCATACTTATTAGAACTGGAGTACATTGGTATCGTGGTAATAATATTGCAAGGCACTGCACAAAAAGGAAGTTATTGCATTGCAGCAAGTTATATTTGGAGCAGCCTCGTTTTCATGTATTTGTGAATAAGTCTATTGGACGGATATTACTATTGTTTATTTTCAAATTATGATGTGATGTTATGTCTACAATTTGATCGATGAAATCTTCAATATATTTCTTCTTGATGACAAACAACATTTCTACTAAAATAAATTAAAATTAAAATAAATAATTATATGGTTAAAAACTTGTGTTTATCCTTCATAAGAACATGCATAAGTATGCTATATTTTATGAAATTTTAACGTGGCTCATGGATTGATGCTTAACACAGGACTTCACTATCAATATAGTGCTCAATACATTTTTTAGTTAAAACTATGCCGGACTTTTGAGAGGTTAATTCTGCTGGGAGGGGGTGTGTGGAATTGACGTCCTCAACAAAAATCACCCATTGGTGTGAAATTTGCCATGAAAATGTGTTACATTTGGAAACCAATAACATTTAATCTACAATCTTGGCAGAATCTTTGTCCAAGATTGTAGAACGTATTTTGGCGTTGTTTCGAGTTTCTAAAAGAGAATACATTGATTTTAACATACCTCCCGGGTTTTTCACAATAATATGTACCTCAGATGGAATAATGCACCAAATTTATCAAAAATGCAAATTTTTTTTAAATAAACGACATAACGTCGAATGACATCATAATTTCGTGACGTCATAATTTTAATGTCAGATCAGCATAAATTAAATGAGTTATTGTCATTTGTATTTTTGTTACCTATTAGTACCTATTTGAAAGTTGGTCTCGAGAAATGGTCAATATCCTTTGAAGATCACGTGGTATGGCCTCGAAAATTTCTAAAACATGTGAATCAGGTTTATGCTAATGTGAGCACGTTTCAAGAGTTTAGTACCTAGCTATATACACAAAAAAAAATGTAATTCAATAAAAACTGCGGAATCCGCTAAAATAAGCAAAAAAAAAAGCAATGTCATCATCTTATAATCAACTAATAAATCATTAAAATTTTGAATATCAGTGACATCACAAATCAATACTCATGTTAAAGCTGCATGAAATGGGAGAACATAAATTGATCATTTGTGAACCATTCAAGCGATTTAAATAAAATATATCTCAGATGAAATTCTCATTCGGCTGAGATATATTAGATTTACAAAAAAATTTCCCCCTTCAACTTAATTTTCAGTGTTTCTTCAAAGACATTTTGAGCGTTTGAACAACTGAGCAGCAAAATATGGAAATGAAAAACTAGAAAAGTACAATTTACAAATATCAGCAGATTATCCTTAATTTGAATTCGAAATTTGTAAATTTACAACGTGTGAAACATGTTCTCATTCAGTTCATAACAAAAGGTATACGACGCAACGATTAATTTGAAGAAAAAATACTGAAGGTTATCAAATTCTGTCAAATTAGTGAATCCGTAGTTCCACCTTCATATGTAAACACGCGCTACTTAAAGTTGTCACATTTCACAATAACTCATTCATTCATATAAATATATTTATAATTCGTATCCACGTGATCAAAATTAACCATTCATATCTTGATTAAATATTAAAATGCTTCAGGTCTATACTTTTATTTCATAATCATTGGAACTTTACAATTTCAAACAGCATATGTTTTTTGTACTTTATAATCCGATCAAAGAAGGTAGTAAAATTTTCATTCATGATATTCTTCGTGAAGTTATAGTCGCATTTTAAATAATATACTCAATACAATCCAACGAGTTGTTTATCAGTTTTCTTGAGCAAACAAGATGTCATCAAGCGATCACGAAAAAGGTAAAATTATATTCTTAAATTTAAAACCGAAGATCTGTAGAAAGAAAACAACCTAATTGGCAGATGACGCTTTTTCAACCTAAAAATAGACGTTGTTTTGACGTTAGAAACTTTTTTACGTTGAAATAGCGACACGTGACGGCAGTAAATACTAAAAATAAAAGTCACAATTGGGCAAAAACTTGTACAAAGTCCGCACCGTCTTTACTACGGACTTTGAACAAGTATTTGCCCACTGGGATATTTTATATAATCTGTTGGCACATCAACGTCTAAAAGATGTCGAAACAACGTAAAAAGATTGTTTGTCTCAACATTGCTCATTTTATACAACCTTTTCACCTTAGAAAATGTTTCCCCTGATGATTATCCATTGGAAGAAGGGTCACACGTACCACTGACCGTTGTTTGCGAAACATCAAATAATGCACCAACCAAAGTGAAAGAACGTGAAGCCTGGGATAACAAAGCACAATTTCTTCTCGCAACCATTGGATTAGCAGTTGGATTGGGAAATATTTGGAGATTCCCTTACTTATGTCAAAAAAATGGAGGAGGTAAGAATACTTATCTTGATTTTGAAGATGGGTGTATGTCACTTAACTCTACAATGATTGTTTTTTTTATTTCAGTACTCTCCTTCACAGGTGTTATTTGTACTTATTTTTGTGCCCGATTTTAATAGATAAACTGTAGCTACTGAAACAAGAATTTTCACACGACCACAAAAATGTCATTAGTATGTCTAGTAGATAAGTTTGTTATAAGGTTAATTTCCACGACGCGATAAATTTCGTATGAAAGCCAAGAGAAGACATTCCATCGGCAGAAATGAACGTCACATGGTGCGTGACGTCAATTTCTACCAATAGGATATAATATTTTGGCTTTCACTCCAAATGTTTTTCCCAGTGGAAATTAACTTACACATACTAGGGGTGAACTTATTTTTTGTAGCTCTCTTTATATAGAATGGTGAGGTTTATATTATCTTCCAAAATAAAGTTATCAGAAGATGACAAAGAGAATCAGTGCGTTATAAAAACTCTGCATAAGTTACATAGAACATAATTTATTATCAAAAGGAATAAATATGTTGCTACGCATAACAATCAATATGTTCTCTAATCTTAATGTATCTACGTTGTTCATCATGGTGAACACCCTACGTTGTTCATTATGGTCAACACCCTACGTTGTTCAACATGGTCAACGTTCTATGCTATTCAGGCCCTAGGCCCTACGTTGTTTTCATTTTCATTAGACCATAACATGCCTGTTCATTTATGACTCATTATACTGTGACGTCAAACGTGAGATAACATTTTTAATAGAAAGAATAATAGTTAACTAATAAAAATGTAAATAATTCATAATCAACAAATGAAAACATTCATACTCTAATGTAATAAGAAATCATTTTATATCACTTCTTCTTGAAAAGTATCTGTGGAGAAGAGTCAACAAGCTTGTAATTGATTGGTGCACCATCTTTTCTCCTTAGATAGTATTTATATCTTTTCTCAAGCCATAATATTTAAACAAAACCATAGTCACAAGAATTCATAAGAAGTCACAATTCTTGTGACTATGACGAAACGTAATAATCAAAAGATTAGATGTAAATTGAAGAAATGAATGATAAGAATCAGGCGACCTACTAGCATAACAACAGTGAACTTAGCTTGAATACGTACTTGACTTCATTATTTATAATTTTCAAGTGTATGATTGAATCTAAATTCAAATCTACTTATTTAGAAACCGGCTTAATTTGATTTCCATTGGCGAAAAATTCTGCGCGAAAGCCAAATGAAAACATTCTATTGGTAGCTACAACTTGACATCACACAGCGTGTGATGTCAATTTCTGCCAATGGAATGCCTTGTTTTGGCTTACGCACGGAATTTTCCACCTAATGTAAATCAACCTCAAATAATACGACCTTGAACCAGATCAATCAGAATCAATCATATCAATCAATTATAACTCCATTGGCATTCTTCAGCAAGCCTGAATATAACTGTTAGATACAACTGCCAGTTATATTCAGGCTTGTTCATGAGAGAACAGTACTCAACATGGATTAGTAAGACTGTAATCTTTCTTTCTTGTGGGGTAATCGAATGTGTCTCTAAATAAAGTCCACAGTTATTATTTGCATGAATGTGTTCAAAACCACCCTGAGCTGACAAAATCGAAGAAGAATTTGACCAGCAGTCTCGTAATATAGGCTACAATGCTGGTACTACACTTTTTTGGCCAATTAGACTGAAAATGCAATTTCGGAACGCAGACCAGAGTGGATGAAATCGAAAATATTTTGACAAGTCCATACGAAATATCACCTCGCATCCTGGTACCAAATTTGATAATGATAGCACTTCAGGAACATGGTCTAATAAGAAAAGTAGGACGTCAATGACGCTGCTGCAACGTGACAGTAATAGCCCATCTAAACTCTGTTTGGTAGGGTAAAAACGGAAGTAATTCGATCCATATATATACGTTCTACACGTTAATTATTAGTTCTGTTTCATTTTTCTGTTCGGGTTGTTTTTATCTGCAGTTACATGGGACTTCCAGCAGCAAAATAGAGTTTGTGTTATTATGCTCCTATGTAACTAGCATTTTTATTTGTTCAAGATTCCAAATATCATAAATTTGCGCTTAAAGGCACATACGCTTATAAGCAGGGTAATAGGGTACATAGCCTATTTTGTGTATCAGTTTTTGTTTCAAGCATTTTCCTTACTTTTCATTTAGGAGCATTCTTAATTCCTTTCTTCATTTTCATCATTATTGAGGGAATACCATTATTCTTTATTGAACTTGGTGTCGGACAACGATTTCGTAAAACAGCAGTTGAGGTATGGCGAGGAATGCACAAATGTTTGACAGGAATTGGTATATCATGCATGATTGTTTCAACTTTATTGTGTATCTATTACATTATTGTGATCTCATGGTGCGTCTACTATGCTTTCTTATCAATGACGTCAGAATTACCTTGGCAAAAGAAAAATTGTAAAGGTTACGGTATATACATGAAGTTTGTTGATATAGAACGTAATGCAACGGCCATGGCGGGAAAAAATTATACTTTGTATGGAAACTGGAGCGAGAACATGAAACTCAAGGTAAAAATATGCAACGCATAAAGTGCCCGCGGCCATTTTTTTCTGAACCGCTAATGCTTGATATGAAACTTGCTCTAAAATGCTTTTGAAATTCGTAAAATGTCCCATAATTTATGTGAACAGTTAGTTGTAGCTACATTTGACAGCGTTACAACATAAAGATTTCTTATTATCAGGTAAAAGAACACGAGACATGTTGTATACAAGATCCTGCATTGTATCAATGGTATGAAAAGACATTGCAAGTATCAACAGGTATAGAAGATCCAGGTATTGGAATCAATAAAAATCTACTATGGTCGCTAGCATTATCTTGGCTTGTTGTGTATCTGTGTATTGTAAAAGGAATCAAGTCAAGTGGCAAGGTTTGTGGTATATGCGCATATTTACAGGAGTTAAAATAACTGCTAGTCATCACTGCGGAGGAGATATATTTCAGAATATTTTCAGCCAAATTAGCTGAAAATATTTTGAAAAACCTCTCCTCCACAGTGATGACCGGCAGTTATTTTAATCCCTGGATATTTTTCTTTTGAACCCAGAATAGCTTTAAAGGTTTATGCTATGGTAACATTATCATTTGTTTTAGCAGACTCACACAAATCTTAGAGACTCCTCCAGTTTTTTCAGCCTCAAAAAAGGCCAATCATTAGGTTAAGATAATTTTGTGAGGTGACCAGAAGAAATAAATACTTCACAAATTCAATACATGCTTAATTCCAAAAAATTCAGATCATATTTCGAGAACTATAATTTGTATGTTCCTACTGCATGCAAGAGGGTGATTATGTATCAGCAAAAAAAAAATAGAAACCGATCTCAACGATCAAAATTAGAGCAAATAATCAATAGAAATCCTGAAGCTATGCTCATAACTTGCTCCTTCAAAATGATTATTTACTTATATCAAAATAGTTGGTTCAGTAACATCTTTATTGTTTACTTACAGGCTGTTTACTTTACTGCAACGTTTCCATATTTGGTGTTGTTGATATTGTTCTTCAGAGGGGTAACTTTACCAGGAGCTGGTGATGGAATTAAAGAACTGTTTACACCAAAAGTTAGAATATTATGTTTTTATCAGTTTCATTCAAGTTTAAATAGTTTAGTAATCAATCATATTGTGACATTAACACAGATTGTATTAACATTTAGCCTCAGCCTAAAGCAATGCGTAAACATCACTCCTCCACAGTGATTATTGCCTCTTATTTTGAACACTAGATTCTATCATTATCGACAAAACATTGGTTTCCTCCGTTTGAAAAAGCCAATCAGTTACAAGTTGACATAATGAACTTCATTGCAGAGATTACTTTACTCATTTCAAACTCGACATATAGAACATTTGTTATTTCATTTTATACTTTTCACTTCTGATAAATTACCCAGTGGGCAATAACTTGTTCAAAGCCTATAGAAAGATTCTAGAACGTCGAACGACGTTATCTTAGCATCTTTACTGCGTACTTTAAACGAGTTTTTGCCCACTGAGATTATGACACACATTATAAAGGTACCAATATTATATGCAGCCTTTACATGGACCCCTAAATGAGTTTCACCCTTAACAATCCGAAGAAACCAATCAATTGCAAGCTCGTTTAGGCTAAAACTCATTTCGGGACAATGTAAAGGCTGCCTATATAACTCTATAACCATTTTTGTATTTTAGTGGCATTTGCTGAAAAAGCCAGACATATGGTTAGATGCAGCAACGCAAGTGTTCTTTTCATTAAGTCTTGGTTTTGGAGCGCTAATAGCATTTGCAAGTTATAACCCTATCAACAATAATATTATTCGTGATGCATATATTATCGTATTCACAGATTGTTTCACTGCTTTGTTTGGTGGTATTGTTGTCTTTTCTATATTGGGTCATCGACAATATTTGACTGGCATACCAGTAACTGAGGTGTGTTCTCATTTGATTTAAATTCATTACCAGTATCTTTGTCTCCAAAGAATAATCTAATCTAAGAGAAAAGATCCTTTCAATAACTGTATTTTACAATGTTTGTGTATTAAACCTAAACCCTTATCATAAATCAGTAAATTTTTGTTTATTTTGTGACATTAATATGAAATTATTTTGTTTATTTTTAAGGGTGGTAGTGGACCTGGCTTAGCGTTTGTTACGTTTTCTGATGTAATGTTACTTATGGATGTATCACCTTTATGGGCAATCTTGTTTTTTTTAATGTTAATATTACTTGGTATTGATTCAGAATTCGGTACATTAGAAGGTGTCATTGCACCATTATATGATCTGAAAATTGTAAAAATGAAAAAATACATTTTCCTACGTGAGTAAATAAATTTATCTTATTTTGCTCTTATTTCAAGAACTGATGCCGGCTTCTAAATTCACGTCGGCATTCCCTGTGGAGGAGCATCTTTGGAGACTAATTTGCAGACTTTGCAGCCTGTTGGCTGCAAATTAGCCTCCAAAAATGCTCCTCCACTGGGGAATGCCGCCGTGAATTTAGAAGCCCGTGATGTTTGCATGCATTACAAGAAGCTTCAAAATAATTGTCAGGCATTACCTGTGGAGAGGTGTTTTAAAAAAACGTTCCATCGGTGATGTTCGATAGTTATTTTAAAGCTTGTTACACATAAAATCTTCAAAGAACAGGTCTTGCTATTTATCTTTATTCTTTATTAATATTTTTGTTCACGGATATAGATTAAAAGAAAAAAGAACAAACCATACACATTTTCTCAATTAAATGATATTGCTGTCACATGAATATATTTTTCATTTCAGCCATTGTAATTTGTTTAATGTTTCTCGTTGATTTGAGTATGGTTGCTGGGTTTGGTTTCTATGTATTTCAAATATTTGATGGCTACGCAGTAACGATACCTTTACTGGTTATTGCATTGGTACAATGTATTGCGGTTGGCTGGGTTTATGGAACCGACAAGTATATAACTATTACTTTTCATCTAATTCATACTGATTTTCGCGTATACAACGTTTTTGCACAAAAATTACTGCAGATATTATGTGTACAATGATTTGCCTGAAAATTAACATGCACAAAAATTTAGTTTCAGAAAAAAAATCCACTCTTTGCCTTGCATTTAGGTTATTTTTGAAAAAAGCCTGAAGAGTGAATGGTAAACTCATCCAATTTAAATCTAAAAGGTTTCTTAATGAAAATAAATTTCCATTCGAAGGAGTTTTACATACAAGAGTGGTAACATAATGTCGATGTTATGGTAACAAGCCTCAAAATAACTGTCGAATATCATCTGTGGAGGAGTATTTTGAGTATAATTTTCAACTTTGCAGCTGATACTGAAACAATAAGACAAACAGTGTATATGTTTAAATCACTGGTATACATTTTGAACTAATTTTACCATTATGAGATCTAATTAAACCAAAGACGACTAAATTTCAATTATCATTTTTAAGTGAATTATTCATTCTCCATTTTTTCCAAAACCCTTATTCATAAAATCAAGCTTATTATCAAAAATAGAGCTTTTCGCGTTAAAATTTTACATTCGTTAGCATACTCTAAGAAAAATATAATGTCTCATTTTGATTGCAATACATTAGAAAATAGAAATATCGGGACAAAATGCATTTGAAAATGTGTTGAATACAATACATTGTTGTCAATAACAACATATAATTTGTTTTGAGGAAGAGTTTTAAGGATTTTTAGAAGATCTGAGATATTCAGGTTTAAAGATCTAGAACTTCTCCTCCCATGTAGTTATGTATTAAAACAATTAATTCCTTTTATAACTTGTATGTTAATGTTTTTTAAAGCATGTAACTAAGAATCAAACGAAATTGCAACTTAAACTACAATCATAATTTTGCTTAAACAAAAACTGCAATTTACTAATTGAAATTTGTTGTAGGTGGTTTTAGAATATAGTCTTTATCTCAACTACTCCAATAGCTTAGAAATTTAGAAATTTGGAGTTGAGTATAAAGTATTTCCGGGATCTAATGATAACTATGATCAAACCAAATTCCCTTTTTTCCTAAACTTTTCTATATCATTTAGTACATTACTATTTCAAACACTATGGCAATAGGTATGTTAACTTACCTTTAGATTTGCTGACGATATAGAATTTATGACTGGTAAGCGACCATGGATAATTTGGATGTTTTGTTGGAAGTACTTGTCACCAATTGGTTTACTTGTTATCTTGTTTTGGGTACTTGTCAACACCATACAAACAGTACCAACATATTCAGCCTACATTGGATGTCCTATGGTATGCAGAATTCTTTTAGTAGAAATACTTGAAAACCAGGAAAAATAGGAAATTACATGACCATCTCGAGAAATAAGTACCATTAAAAGATTAATCAAAATCATGATTTTAAAATCAAAGTTTCTATAAGGCAGCCTTTACATGAATCCCTAAATTAGTTTTACCCTAAAGGATCTTGTATTTGATTGGTTTCTTCGTACTGAAGAAACTAATCAATTGCAAGCTCATTTAGGGTGAAACTTATTTAGGAATCCATGTAAAGGCTGCTTTAGTAAGATTTAACAAGAGAATATTTCAGAACATAATTTCAAATTACAGAACAATCCAAGAACGTAGTGATCTGCAAATAATCACTGTGAGATATTTCTAAGCATTATCTTAAGGATACTAAGCTTGAAGCTATGCTAAAAAGTCATTTTACCGCAGTGATTATTTACTCTTATTTCAAACACTGAATATCAATATTCTCATTTTATATTGTCATTAGTTACATTTAAAAAGGTCCACACTTAAAAAATTGTATTTCAAATTATTGGCCAACGGAGAAAAGCCTATCAAATTGTGCAATACTGCAGGGGTTGAAATGGTCATCACTGGGGAAGAGAGATTTTTCCGAATATTTGTAGCCAAATTGATTGAAAACATTCTAAATACTCTCTCCTCCACAGCAATAATCACCAGTTATTTCAAATCCCTGATTCAATATGTTCTAATTTAGGGTAATACAACTCAAACAGAATGGACTGAAAAAATTGAATACCCAACGTGGGCAAGATTCATTGCAGCAATCATGGTTATTGGGACATTAGCTCCAATCCCAGTTTTTATGGTGATAGAATGGCCAAAGGATTGGAAGGAAAGTTTTAAAGAACAATTTTGCACTGGGATAGCAAATTATATGCCAGATCCATCATCATGGAAGGAACAATCTGGTCATAATACAATGTTGTATGAACCAGCATATAAACCAACATATAACGAAACTCCAAAAGTGTAAAAAAAATATATCAAACATACAGTTGATCCTAGTGGGCAAAAAATTGTTCAAAGTCTGCAGTAACGTTGTTCTAGTGTACTTACTGTGGACTTTGAAGAAGCTCTTATCCACTGGGATTGCTAAGAGCCGGGAATCAGCGATACATTTTTAATGCTAATTAAACCCTTTAAGGCTAAGTAACAGGAAAGGTCACACATCATCCCATCATGGTTTATGTAATATCATTGTAAACCCCCGTTCTTAGTTTACAAGGATCCATGTTTTAAAAATGGTACCTGCAAAAAGCAGTTTTAGGAGACTTCATGTCATATTCCTCCAATGCAGGCTAAGCTGTAATAGATTTTTCAATAAAATTGCATAGAGAAATGGAATTCTGTAGGATTATTTGCAGGCTATAAGAATCCTGTTATGTAGGTAATTCTGTTTTGATAAGATGCCTTTCCGTATTCCATTATTGTTCAATTTGAATACTCCCAATGGGCAAAAACTTGTTCGATGTCCTCAGTAACGACATTTTCAATGTTGTTCTAGCATTTTTACTACGGTTTTTGAACAAATATTTTCCCACTGGGCTACCTTTCATATACATGTGATTAAATTATTTATTGTACAGATACACATACGCTTTGAACGTGTCTTTGGTGATTAGCAAGAATTTGAAAAATGAAAAATATTTGAGAAATAATCTATTAGAAAGAAACAAAACAAGATACACACCAGTTCTGTTTTCGAGTGAAAGAACAATACAATTTAATACAATATAATATCCATTGAAAGAGTGTCTTCTCACTATGTTATAAGATTTATATTCCTATAATAATATTATCTCAAACCTTCTCCATTTTCAAATATATATATTTATCTATATATACCTTGTGGATTAATTTTCGCAAAGACTTATTTTTGCCAGGTCATTTTTCTTTTTGTATTTTGCAAGGGCTTATTTTCAGGAATGAGTAATGTATTAACATTGACATTATCTTCATGAAATATTTAGACACATATTAAAGAAACAACATTAAAAAAACGCAAGGACTAATTTTCACGAATTAATCCAAAATTTGTGAAATTCGCGAAAACTTATCTTCGCAAAAATTAATCCACTTAAGGTAATGGACTACTTTTATCGAGTGAAAGTTTAAACTGAGTATGCACATTTATCAATGCTCATGATCAGTTAAAATAGTCAGCCAATAAAAGTAGCGCGCGCATGACAAAAATCACCCAATGGAAATCAATGTTTAACGCCTTATTAAAGCTATATTAAGAGTTGTTAGGTTTAGCCAATCAAATCTTAGCATAAGCATGCTGAGTTGGATTGATAAATTATTATTATTAATTTTCTATCTTTGATGTATATAATCATGAATGAGTGAAAAATATGTTGTTTTTATTTCTGTATCTATCACATAGTTGCCGAATTACAAACAATGCCCTGTTTACCAATATATGTTTTTTCATAAGTCAGCAAAAAATTCGTCTTTAGAACTTGTTGTTTCCTCCATTTTTCGTTTCCTATGTTTTTTCTTCTGTTGTACAGGTTCTATTGTTTCTTCATGCAAACATGATACATCCCAAAATCTTACAGTATTTTCGCCGGAACAACTTGCCATAAGTTCACTGTCTGATGATAGTCTTAAGTTTTCAATTCCGAATGTACCATGTTTGCCAACAAGTCCAAGAGCTCGATGTGGTAACACAAACAATGACCTAAAAGAAAGAAAAGAAATAATAAATATCTAACTGATTTGTTAATAAGAGTTTCCAGAGATCTTTGGTTACAGAAATTCATATTACTTGGTATCCCAGTGATTACCCAATATTTATCAACATCAAATATAATTTGAAAAAATAGGAGGCAATGCCAGTGATTCAATAAAGCACACTTTTCTATCCTTTTCTTAACCCTATTCAGGTAGGGCTTTTTGGCGCTCTAAATAGCCGAGGAGGGGGGGGCAAAGTTTGATGGAACCATGCTGTAGTATTAAAAGTTAGGTTAACAATTAATTAAGATTTTAGCAAAATATTTTTTTTGATGACGTTATAACTTACGATGACAACAGGTGCTGCAGAAAAAAATATTTTTAGGTGCAAATTGTTTTTTCCCCAAGCCATATATCAAGATGAATTCCAAGCATGTGCACCCCGGCCTGAATAGGGTTAAATGCATTTTATAATTTTATTAATAGAGATCTGAGAAAATACACACTATGAATATTAACTCATGATGTCATTTAAAACAATTTAATTACTCTGAAATGAATAAATGACTTAGTAATAATAATCAATTACAACTTTTTAAATAAAACAAGAAGCCGAAACGGTTTGAAAAATCATACCTCTTGCACAATGTTCTACATTAGGGAAAGCAAAAATTACAAGTGGACGATGCCAAGTGAAAATAGGATTTACATACACACATTATACAGTGTTTAAAATATGTTTTTATTAAGATGGTAAAGTTTCAGGTCAAATAAACAATTGGAACACCTTTTCTAAATTATGTCAGGTCACTGTGGAGGAGAGTAGTCAAATTTCATATCAAGGATAAACACACAAATTTACATGGCATTAATATTATGTGTTCTCATTAAGTTTATAGAGTTTCAGGTTAAATAAACAATTGGAACACTTTTATCAAGGGCAAAATTATATCAAATCACTGTGGAGGAGAATAGTGAAATTTCATATCATACGCAATGCTTAAAAATCACTCCTCCACGATGGATATGAATTGCATACATACTTTATCATAACATTAGACACATCAAATTAAAAATGAAAATACACCCATGTTATAGTATTAGTTGGACTTTTAAAGATTGGTATGTTACACTGTATAGGCTAAATTCGGCTTATTATACTTTGATCATACATACTTTAACCATACTGTATGTATATAGAAACCATGCAGCTATTTTAAATTTTACTTATAACAGTAAACTTAATTTACTAAGATAATAATACTTAATAAAATATTTTAAAGTAAAGTGGTTGTCATCATCTGTTATTAAAATTAAAACACTTTATTCTTTTATTAAAAAAATCTTCCTCTGCTGAATTCCATATCGTCATTTTCTTTCTAACTTGCATTGGGAATAATTAATAATGTTACTGTTTATTAATATTAATAATCACTGATGATAGTAATTAAATTTTGTATGACCCTAAAGTGAATATATATTAATACACATTTCAAAACTGAAGAAGGAAGCTCTCTAAAATCAAAATGGAGATTCTTAAAATTTAAAAAATTATTTTTTATGAAACATATTACTTATCGTCTGAAAACATTGAGGAGGCTTCCCCAACATACAAAATTTCTGTCAAAAAAGATACATGGTCAAAGTTTCACAGAAAATTCAAATGTCAAAAAAAAACTCTATGTCTCTACTATCATTTGGGTATGATATTTAGGTGCACGTGGTCAAAACATCATAGAATTCAAAGTCTCCACTTTTGAAAATTTTAAAATTTAAAATTTTCTCTAAGGCTCTGAAGTTTTCAGTGGACCTTCCCGTTCGCGTATAGCTTGCTTTACATTTATCAATGTGTTTATTGGTTCCTGGATTACGCAAATATTATTAACAGCCACATGGAGGAAGAGAAATTGATGCTGTAAATAACAAAATGGTTAGCCTTTCATTCGTACTCAGGAGAGAACTAACACTATAATGATGATGTGAATGTGCAGTCTGCTCTTCAGTTCTTTCTCTCAATTCTTGCTTTTTATAAGTTCTGCCTCATTCTCCCTGATTATATAATTATTATTAATCTTAAAACATCGGCTACTACTTGGAAAAATCTGTACTCTTTCTACAGATTTTTCATAGCCGACGATGGCAGCCAAAATCGGCCCGATTAACCATAGCGTGTAAACGTAGCTTTACAGAGCAGTAAAACATATACAGAAATAACATAAATTTATTCAGAAAGTAACAGATGTTTTTGGCAAAAAAAAGGGTATTTTTTTTATTTTATTTTCATTCACTGAATGAACATCAACATCAAGGTAAAAATACAGACTCGTCAGACTCATGGAAACCTGGAAATCACAAATAATCTAGGACAGTTGAATGGGCTGTCCTTTAACTGAATTTAACTATGCACTGAATGAATCTGACAGAATAAATTTATCGAAGAAGTACTTAAAATATTCACTTCATCTGACACAAGATCAAAAAAGCAGAAAAATCCGACAAAACGTTTGTAACGTAGGAGTGGTTCATTTTTAATACGTTGATGTATGCTTACCTGAGTTAAAAAAACATTTATTTCATTATTTCCCTAAATAAATCAACTGACAAGTAAGATGTTCATAATATTATTTCTAAGATCTAAAGATCCTCATGTCTTCGAAAACTTGTATCTACGCATATATGTGACTACACTCACTTAGTTAAAGTTTCATTGTTGCAATTGGGTATTAATTTTGGAAAGTCCATATAAACAAATATTATCCTGCGCGAGAACAGATCCTTCATGTAGTAATCTGCAGGAAAACATTATTTACAGAAAGAAAAACTGATGAAAACCTATTCCAACACATCACACTCTACTTCGTCAAGGTATGATATAATAAAGTAGAAGTTTACCTCAAAGCGAAATAATAACAGTTAAAATATGTTGTAAAATTATAATACCTAATTCTCAAATTTTTAAAATCTCTTTTTCACAATCAGTTTAGTCATGATCTGATGAAAATCGAGTTGGTAAAAATATATTGGTCAATGCTCTGTCTTGAATCAATATATTGGATTGAATGCTGATAGCATTTCACATGTTAACAGGTTATGACACCATGGTATTGTGGTAGAAACAGTCCAAATCGAATCTTATTTGTTAGCCTAAACATTGTGAAATAATTACCTGATACAGCCATCATCAGCTCCTGTGCATATAGTATCTTCTGAAACTTTACATATCGAATCAATAGAGTCGCTTTTAGTGGGAATTCGATCACTAATGTCGCCCCATTCTCCCCAAGAGTATATATTGAGGGTACCATCAGCACTGCCACATACAACCTTTTGACCATTCTGAAAACAAATAAATTTTGATTAATTTGAATAGGGTAATCTCATATTAACCAGGTTACAGAAAAACTCAAGTTGATGCTCACCTTTACTATAGCTACTGATAACAATTCTTCGTCTAGTTGATCAGAAGCTTGCTCCAACTTTTTCTTTCGTAAATTATATACCGATAATACACCATCACCACTAAAATCAAAAGCAATCAAAACAATTAAAAAGACTAATCAAGGGTACGGTGAAAGTAGCCCACCAAACTGAGCAAAAGTTAAACCTAGTATATAGAAATGATTTGTATACACCATAGTACTATATATACATTATATAAGAATGCTAGTGTGTTCCTATATTGTCATGGTGATGTACCTATAAACTAGAAATATGATATAAACATGTTCTATGTATATACAGGCTATATATATATGTATATATATGTAGACTTTATGTATATTGGTTATACAGGCTATGTATTATAGGTTATGATAAATCATGTATGTTATGACATACGTATAGGCTATATGCACAGTAAGTATAAGTAGGCTATTTGTACATAGGCTATGCTTAATGTAATAAAGAAATAAAAATATTACTTGTCAAAAACAAGAATAAGATTCCCTCTAAAAATAAAAATTCATTAAAGCATATGTTACATCACTAAATAGATATGTTTAAAGGAAATCTCATAATTTTAATTCCCCACCAATGTAAACAAACCGTCGTTCGGCATAATATAATGTGGTTAAATACTGTGAAGAAGGTTGAATAATACTACTGTGAAAAGCAAAATTGCAATATACCAAACAGTTCAAAATGTTATCAAAACAAACAAACAAAAAACTGTTAAACTTTTATAAATAAAGAAACACAATGAAACAATGCAATGGAAAAATACTTTCTTTGAATGAATTATATTCTTTTCTGAAATAAAATACCTCCATAATTGTCATTATTTATATTTCTAATTCATATTAGGACTAATTATTACATCCATTAACTTACTCATGGTGTAGTAATACTTGTTATTACATTTCTAATTCCCATTGGGACTAATTATTAAAATAATTGTCTTACTCATGGTGAGTAAATATGTTTTACGAACCTTGAGTGAATAACATTAATACTTATTTCAAATTTCTTCTGAAAATAAAAATAAAGACTTCAATTCCTAAAATTCTAAAAACTCTTGTCATTGATTTATTTTAAGGAAGAATCTTCCCTAAAATGGACGCCAAAAGAGATCCATGGTCAATATTTCATAGAATAGTTTAGTCCAAATGTATGGTTAGTTTGATTAGAAGCCTTATTTATATTAGATATTGCTTATCGAATTCGATGTCACTTATCGAATTAGATATCACATACAAAATTTCACATCAAATACCGAGTACGATATAGCATGTAGAATTCAATATCATATATAGAATTTGTTATCTGAGACAGAATTCGATATATGATATGGAGCTGTTATGTGATATCGAATAAATACACTTCAACTTGAATACCATAAAACTCCAAATATAAGCCCAGGACCTATGTAAGTTTGTAAGTATTTTTTTGAGGACTGTATTATTTTGAGTAAACGCCCAGTTTTTAAGAGAGACGTTTAAAAGAGAGCGCGTTTATTGAATACAAGGTAAGAAATGTTTTCTATATTATACTACTGTATTGTATTTCCATATTATACTGCAACTAAACCACATTAATTTTGTCTTGTTCATATGCAATAGCTGCCAAGAAGTGTATATGACAATTTTCCTCCATATTGGTCAGATAAGAATTTATGAAGTTCGTACCATTTTTGGGATATAAAATTCGTTATCTAAAATTGGATATCTTTAAAAAAAGTATCTAACCTTGGAGGTTATTATTTCCTCGATACCAGGGTTAACAATTGTACTTTTTGGAACCACTCAACATAAAACCTACTCAATATATAATTAATATAACTACTTATTTCATGGGCGACATCTGATACTAAACCAAGAAAAGTTTCTTTCTCTCTTCGAATATAACATTTTGTCAAAACATCACCTCAAGCCATTTTGTAGGCTACCTAAAAAATTTAGCTCAGAATCTGGCCACCTGACCTATTACGTCATATTTTCACAATATTTCTACAAATTTTAATTCTATATAAAATTCTGGGTTATGAATGCATATATCGTAGAGGCCAAAATATATTATGTACCTGCTAACTTTGATGTTGAAAATCAATATTTTTGGTGTTTTTCATAATGCCTTAATATCACTGAGGGGGACCTATGCACATGGTGGGCTTATGGACTAAATGTTGTGTCAAGAATTCAAAAAAAAAAATACATTTGAAAATACCAACTAATATAACAAATTCAATAAAAGAAAAGCACCATAAGGCACTTGGATCTTCAGAAAAGGCATAGAACTTCCCATAAATGTTTTGTACATTATGAGCTGCAAAAATTAACAGAAAAATAAACTAGAGAGTGTCGAGTTTTTTCCCTCCTTGTAGAAACCTGTGTGCTAATATTTTGGTAGGCTTATATATATGGGGGAGGACTTATATTCAGAGTTTTATGGCATATGTGTAAACACATGTAACATTGGGTTCGTTTTCCTTTTTAACTACATTTAGTACCTGGACAATATACCAATCTAACAAACCGAAACCAAAACACACACTAAAAGCATAGATACGGTGGACTTGGAGGTATGATTTCTGAATTTTTATTTCATTTTCATTGCAATATGCGATGTCAAATTCGATAAGTAATATAACTGGATATGTGATATCCAAGTCTATGAAATCAAAATAAAATTGGCCAGTGGTCTTGTAATACTGCCCATAATGCCAATACCAAATTTCAAGATAGTACCACACCTTTTCGGTCCATTGGACCGTTGACTGATACTCGGACCTGGATGAAGGAAATCGAAAGATTTTTTGGCAAGCCCTTCCAAAATATCGCCTCTCATGCTGGTACCAAATTTCAAAATAGCAGTAATTTAGGAATGCGAAGTGATAGTATACAAACTTCATTTGGCAAAAGATTGTATAAGGAAATGTTATAAGCAGATAAATACTATACATGTGCTGATGCTGAGATTGAACACTTATGTATAGATATTTTATTAGGAATAATGTGAAACAAACTGATACTGGAGGTTTAGTTTCTTCATTAAGTCTTGTTATGGTGTCCCTCTGCATACACCATACCTTGTACATAAAAGATGTCGTTTATCTTTATCACAAGTCATATCTGATATGTAATCTTTACGGTCAAAAAATTCAGCAATAGTTGAAAAGGTACGAGTGTCCCAAACCTAAATGACAAGTAATTTAGTTAATG
>JAULBZ010000261.1:0-35044 GCA_032360805.1 Neoturris breviconis
TCCTAAATGACGTTGTCGCATGTTTCACACATAACTTTTTTGGAACGTTATCGGAACGTCCTAGAATGACGTTAAAAAAACGTCATATGAACGTCATTTTGCCGGCTGGGAGGGAGCTTACGACCAGAAGACGAGAACGGGAACGCCGACGTTAGATTATGCCGCGCGTTTTGGTTGTCGTCTTCCGCAACTCCTCATGCATGCATGTATGACTGCTTTTTATCCCTCACGAAGAAATATGAACCTGAAATTTTAATTACTTAGTGCTAGATAATTCTTAATTAGGAACCGTCTCAAAAATAAATTCTACAAAATTCTACAGACTCATACCAAAGACACCAATCCATTGAATTTTTCATGCTGTTTTAGTTATATATTATAAGTAAAATAAATAACTTTATTTAACGTTAGTAAGGTCATGGTTACAAAGTTAGAACTAATTTAAAGCTAAGTGGGCACACGGCGTCAAAAATCGACGTCTGTTAGATGTTGATCGGACGCCGTATGCTCACAGAATAAAGTATTAAAATTTACAGATTTTACAAGAACATTTTAAATCAAACATTAATTAACAGCCGGCCATCACTGTGGAGGAGAGATTTTTCAGAATATTTTCTCACGTTTGGTCCCCCCTGTTTGAATAGTGTTGAATAAGTGTTGAATAAACAATCCGTGTATCAATGGTAGACCATATACATGACCATATACATCAATGTTTAATTTTCGTTACATTTACACTTTTTTCTTAACTCCTATATCAATAACTTATTTTTGAGTTCAATTCAGTTTTGGTCGGAAGAAAACAAAATGAAGATGTACAAATCTAATGTCGTAGTTCTCCTACAAATCATATCTTTTGTTACCTGTAAGATCATGAGATTAGAAAAATGCAACAGATATCATGCTCAGTTTTCAATAATATACAAAGAAAATAAATTCACCAATGGCATAACTGTTCATAATTCTGACTTCACTAAATGTACTGCAACTTGTTTGTATCATTTAAAATGTGCATCAATCAGTTTTAATGATGATGAAAATATGTGTTTGTTACATCTTGATAGTTTCAATGTTGTACAACTTGAAGATGCACCAGGTTGGATACATGCGGAAACACCTGCAATGGTTAGAAATGTAAGGATTAGCTCACGACTTTCTCCTAGCATTATTACAAGCGGATTTCCACTAAGCTAATTTGTTCGCGTGAATTCTAAATGAAGTCATTACATTGGTTCAAAGAGACGTCAACCTTTGTAATGGCTTCATTTAGATTTAGTGTGGACGAATTCCTTTAGTGAATATCGGCCTTTGCACAAGTTTGAAATGTGTGGTATTGCATATTTAACAGTTTTATTAGTATGGTGTGGACTCCCTGAATTTTTTAATTTTGCTGTGAAAGTAACATACTTTAAAAATCTGCATCATAATTTTGTGACTTTTTGCCCCCTGAATCTTCTAATACCTTTCCATGAATTAACAAATTTCCGGGGGTGCCCCACCATACTAACGAAGGGTTAACATATCTACGTTCTCGAAAATGTCATCTACGTGCAGGGGATTTTTTTGACGAGATATCTAAGCTATGAGTTTATACACAAGACTATATATAGACCGATGCAATGCTTATGCATTCTCAAAATCGCCATCTTATATACTTTCTTACCAACTTATGTGCTTCAAAAAGCGGAAAGAAGCCCTGGGAACGAGGTTGTGCTTTTTTGACATATCCTCTAAGCTGCTTCCCAGTGGGCAAAAACATGCTCAAAGTCCGCAGTATAGACGCTTGAACAACGTATTAGAATGGACTATATATTCATTGCAGTATGATTATATTCCATATGGGATCTTTCTTTATCAGATAATAGAAATTATCTTAAGGTGGGTTTCAACTAGGCAAATTCGTTCGCGCGTATTCTAAATGAAGCCATTACATTGGTTGAAAGTGATGGTTTCAACCATTGTAATGGATTCATGCAGAGACCGCCTTTAAAAAATTAAGTTTGACAAAATTCAACAAAAACCAAGCTATCATGTCAACCTGGTGGGCAAAAACTTGTTCAAAGTCCGTAGTAAAGACGCTAGAACATCGACATTCGACGTTGTTCTAACATCTTTACTTCTGACTTTGAACAAGATTTTGCCAGCTGGGAACGAACTTGAAATGGATTGGTTTCTTTGGTAGGAAGAAACCAATCCATTACAAAATCGTTGACTCAGCACTCTTCTCTGTAAATTTTAATTTTGAGACGGTCCAACTAAGAGATTTCAACAAAACAAATGTAAACTAAATTAGATGATTCATATATCAAATATTTTTTAAAGAATTTGAAAGGACTAAATAAATACTTTATACTTTATAAAATAAGAAAAACATCACCTGTTAAACATTAATTTCCGTAAAAATTAAGACACGTCAGATCAACGTCGAGGTAGGTTCAACGTCAAAACAACGTCGTTTCTGCAATAAAACAATAATAACGCTAATTGCCAAATCTTTGCAGAAAAAATAAAGAAAGAAATTAGCAACGAAAGAACACCAATGTCAAATTGTTAAAAACACCTTAACAACATTTCTTTAAATGTTGTTTTAGGGATGTTTGACCATGATATTCCCACCAGATATAATTTGTCAGACGATGTTAAGGATACCCTCTTAGAACATTTGTTAAAATTCCTTTTTAAGTGCTTCTGACCAAGACATGCTTGGCCAGATACAAAATATTAATCTAAAAATGATACCTCTTTATTTCGTGACTAGGACAACGTAAAGAAAACACTCTAACTGTTGTTGATTGAAATGCTTACTAAAAAACCACAACAGAAAAATTTATTCAAAAGAGCACTCTCTCGCGTTTGGTTACATCTCACTGCTAGGTATAAACCAGAACAACAACAAAAAAAATTCCTACACATTTAAAAGGACTCTCTCGCGATTGATTACATCTCCCTGCTAGGTATAAACCAGAACAACAAAAAAATTCTTACACATTTAAAAGGATTCTCTCGCGATTGGTTACATCTCACTGCTAGGTATAAACCACAGCAACAACAAACTTTCTTATGCATTTAAAGAGCACTCGCTCGCTTTTGGTTGCATCTCACTGCTAGGTATAGACCACAGCAACAACAAACTTTCTTATGCATTTAATAAGCACTCGCTCGCGTTTGGTTGCATCTCATTGCTAGGTATAAATAAGGAACAACAAACTTTCTTATGCATTTAAAGAGCACTCGCTCGCGTTTGGTTACATCTCACTGCTAGGTATAGACCACAGCAACAAAACAACTTTCTTACACATTTAAGGAGCACTTTCTCGCGTATACTTGCATCTCCTTCCTAGGTATAAACCATAACAGAAAACAGTCTTACACCTTAACAAATAGATCAAAGAACTAGAGGTGTTTTTTTTAAGTATAAACGTCATTTATGATTAAATTCTCCACATCTAAAGACGCTAGAAAAAGTTTTTTTCAACGTTGTTCTAGCGTCTTTACTGCTGACTTTGAACAAGTTTTATACGCAACCGCAACACCTGCCGACATGTGACATTTCATCACCAACGGAAAGTCATTTTTGACGTTTCGCTTCCGAAAAGATGCGATACTCGTAGGAGCTATATTCAGTATATGACAGATTTTAAAAACATTTTGCAATGTTTAAACTAGCTCGCAATTGATTGGCTAATTCATTAGGAAAACACCAATCAAATACACGAAGTTTATCTTTGGTACTCTCCTCAACAAATATTAAATATGAAATAATCCACTCAAGAATAACATTATTTATTATTAAGGTCTTCTCTCTCGACATACCAAACAAACCAACAACACGTACAATAATTTTACTTTAACATCATGTGCAAATCAAGTGTCAGATTTGGCACCAAAAACTTCTCAGTGGACCAAAACCTGTTCAAAGTCCTCAGTCTAGCGCCTTTACTGAGGACTTTGAACAAGTTTTTGTCTATCGAGAAAAGAGCATGGTAACAGTATTTTAAGATGTTAACGTGTTTAACAGTATTCGATCAAAAATCTTGTTATAGATTTGTTTCCTTGTACTGAAAAAAAATTTCCATTAATAATAATCTTGCTTTCATTGCAAGCTTAGTTTCGCACTCTTAGCAAGCCCATTGAGCTTGCAATTAAAGAAAGATTATTGTAAGTGGAAATATATCTTTGGTGCAAGGAAACTAATATATTAAAATATTTTCGATCCAGTACTGTCCTCTGTACATTTTATTTTTGAGATTGTACCTACTTTAATATTAATGCATAATATGATGGTGCATGATATCCTTTTTTTGGCCAAAATTTCAAAATCACACTGATCATACCCAGAAAATTTGAAAATCCAAAAATTTCAGAAATTGCCAATATGGGCAATATCTTTTCTCTAAAAATGGGAGATGTTTTGCCAAACAATACGGCTGCCACATAATGAACAAAGAAAACCCGTAATTTCCTACAACTTCAATCACTTATATTTCCAGTTTTCATTCTTATGGCATGAAACTTTTAGGATGTTTTACTAGCCAGATAAGTTTCATATGGACTCCAGTAGGCAGATATTCCAAAAAAAAAAAGAAAAAAAGATATTTTGTGTGAATTTAAGATCAACCAAGTCTAGACTACCTATGACGCTTTGTAATATCTTGATAAGGGTACTCCATCCTAAGTTTGACTAAATAATCCAGTTTTATTATTTTTAAACCTATCCAGTGGTCAAAAACTTGTTCAAAGTCAGCAGTAAAAGACGTTAGAGAAAAGCTGAACGACGTTGATCTAGCGTCTTTGTTGCGGACTTTGAACAAGTTTTTGCCCACTGGGCAGTCAACAACCCAATGTGCATACACGATACTCAACGAAAGTCCGAACAATGTCAAAGTAACATTCCGACATATATTACCCAACAGAAATCCAATGTCGTGTATTTGTTATGTGTCTATCGGGATGCTTCCGATTTGCAGTACTATTTTTGATTTTTGGTTTAGGAAAGTTTTAAATAGAAATCTCTGCACAAAAGGTTACGTATTATAATAGTGCTTAAGACTACTTTTGATCCATCCCAAATTCAATCTATACAACAATAATATTTTCGCTCTATTCTTCTTCGCTATGACGTCATAAATCATAGAACCTTCTAGATAATTATAGCATCAAAAATATTTTCGCTCGTTTAATAAAATAACATCACATTTTTTCATAAATTTTTTCTCATCAAAAAAAAAGTAAATTATCAACATGACCCCCTGAATTACCAATTTTTCTGTGATCCATTACATACATATGATTGACATTTGTAAGAGAATACGTTTGATTCTGATTGGTTAACAATCACATGGTTGTTTTGTTAAAGAACAATACACCACACGAGTTATTTATTAAGGCCCACCACATCGCATGAAATATCGGTATAAAAACCACTTTGACATTATTTTAGATTTCATAAATGCGTTCAGTTTTTTAACTGTAACACGCACTGAGAAAAGAGAATACAATAATTTTTTCGTTGGAGGGTTTTAGAGTGTTTTAATAAATAACTAAAATTTTCAAGAGAAAATCATTCAAGACGATTCTTTAAACAGTTAATTGCTGACGCATGAAAGTGGCGACTTCATAATGAAGTACGCATTGATAGTATTATTCGCGGCTGGTACGCTAGCAGGTATGTAATATATGTATATTTTTAAATTTCTACTGAATACGGTACTGCATACCTAGTGAACAAGAACCTGATCAAATCCAGCTTTACTGCGGACTTTGAACAAGATTTTGCTAACTGGATATGGACTGTTTATGGTTATACATACGAAACCTAGTGAACAAGAACTTGATCAAATCCAGCTTTACTGTGGACTTTGAACAAGATTTTGCCAACTGGGTATGGACTGTGTATGGTTCCGTTATATATACGAAACCTTATTTTCCCCTTTATATTTGTGAATCTAATATTTTGCAATATGTATGATTATGATTATGACGATGATACATTAAAAACAAAATGCTGTATTTGGAGATATATACAATGTTAATATTTTTCAATAATTTTATTTATTTATTTGAGTTATTCATTTACTTGATAATTTCATTTTGTAAGGACTAAAATTTGCATATAGTCAGCAGTTTTTATATTAAAAATAACTGAAACCAAAGTCCAAAACCCAGCCTGGGAAGGTTCCTATAGCCTAGATGAATAACTTTCTATGTTTTAAATTTTTACCGATATAATTATTTCTTTCTGTTTATTTATTTCATACATTGGTATTTTAATTATGCTGCAGTCTGATTCTCCATTTGGATTATTTATAAGTTTTATACGATTTTGGTTGTTGTTTTTTCGTGTTTTTCAAAATGTTGGATACAATTTTCTTATTTTTTCTGTGAATTCATAAAAAAAAAACATTTCTAATATAAAAATTCAAACTATTTCCTTTTTTATCTTGCAGCTATCCTGTAGCTATCTATCTATATATTGATCTATATTGATATATTATCTATCTGTCTATAGATGTTGACTTACGATTTTGCGAGTATACGATAAATCACATTTTATTTCCATGGAGAGTCTAAAGTCCAAAATTAAAAAAAATATAAATTTTGTCAATGTGCAAGATTTGAATATCGAACTGCTGTTCTGTCTTTTTTATTTATTTAGTGATTTTATTTTATTTTTTGCGTTTTTGCATTTTTTTTTTGTGAAGCACGTTTGCCGTTGTTGTTACTAATATCAACTTTATTAAAAAAACACTTACAACAAAATAAACAATTATTACATATTTTTAGTTTATATTGTCAATGTCACCAGTTTCGTAACATTTAAAAAACCGCATTTTTTTAATACATTATAAGGAAAAGAAAAACAGTACTTTTTGACAAGAAACACCCTAATCACATCCGTATTGAAGTTAAGTACGGAATGTATGTATTACGTAAGAATATTTATGCGTGAGAGTATGCAGGAGATTATGAAATAGTGTGTTGTAACTGAAGAAGTAAAGGTGATTAATTGACATCCCAGCGGCAAAAAACCTGTTCAAAGTCAGTAACTTTGAACAGGTTTTTGCCGGCTAAAATGGTGCAATCCTCATTATATTTCTGCAACAATCAAAAATGAAGTTTTAACTAATTTTTTGTTACGTTCTGGGTATTAAAAACCAGGACCGGAAAATTTAAAAATATAATTTATATATATAATTATAAATACAATTTAATTTTTTTTTAGAATAAATTTTATTTGCATTCTTGACTTTAAATTATTAGAACAACTGCTACCTTGACTGATTCGGTATATTAGCTGTCAATTTCATAAACAGTTAGTGTTAAAATTAACGTTAAATCCTTAATAAATATTTTTAAACAATCCTACCAGCAAAAGAATAACATTCGATTGGCGTCAACACAGAGATGCTGACACCAAGTCACCAAGTCACTTTATAACGCTAAATACACGTCAATATAAAATTATAAGGGTATCTTTCCCAGCATAAAAATCTCTCGAATACGGTCCCGTATTTCTCCTTATTCGGACTGTGTATTGCCATATATGGCAATACACAGTCCGAATACGGTGAATTACGGGGCCGTATTCGACAGGCTTTCCCGCTATGTCCCATCCTCTCAGTCAATATAAAACTTATTTTTCTTTTACTAAATAAAGTGACGTCACAGCCAGATTAAAAATGGGAACCAAAACACCATATCTTTATAACCCTCTGTGTCTTTTTTATTATTTTTTTTTTCTCTCAATAATGTGGTACTTGTTTTCAAACGTATAAAAATAGTGTAGTATATGTAATCGAAAACTTGTTCAAATACCGCAGTAAAGACGCTAGAAAAACGTTGAAAGCGTTGTTCTAGCGTCTTTACTGTTGACTTTGAACAAGTTTTTTTGTGCACTTGGTAATTCTTTAAAATGGTTTTCTACCAGTAACAGCCTCCTGATTTTTAATAAAATTGAAATAAAATAGTTTTTAATATTTTTAAACAATTTTTCTCCCTCAAAATTTCAAAAATAAAGTAATGAATTACTATTAAGAGCTTTCTGCTATTGCAAACATTATATAGGATAATCTTACGGTATCGAATATCTACTTTATGGAGTTCGGACATTCTGGCGCAACAATTTCATATTATTTGTTTTGTACGTGTGTGTTCCATTTTTAAAAACAAAGCATGTAATTGATACTTAAGAAATTTTATATCAGTTCGTTATTGCAGGCGTTTTAAAGAAAATTTAAATACCAAAATTGATATCTAAAGTCTAAAGGTCATTATTCGTGTCCTTTTTATTGTTTTGATTATTACTATTGTTGTTTACAAGTCTTTTTTTTTTTAATAATAGATATTGATATCAAGAGTCCAAAAGTCTTGAGTAACTGCCGGATATCAAACGTTCAGGAACGTTTTTTGAGCTGCATAGCTGAAAACTTTACTAAAAATTGATTTAACTGTCTTCAATTTTTTTTTTTTTTTTTGACAAGAACAATTTGTCACCTTTGAGTTGAAGTCACGAGTTACTATGGATGTTTATTCAGGGTTCAAAGTCTAATATTCATTATTTACATAAGAATCAAAATACTTCTATTTATAATATTATTTTTAAGCTCGTGTTTTGATAATAATTAGAAGAATTAAACCTAACGGGATAACGGTCAGGCTACCTTCCCGGTGGGCACGCGACGTCAAACAACCTCGTTCCCAGGGCTTCTTGCCTTTCCGAAAACAGAAAAGCTCTTCCGTGTTCAAAAAAGGCAAGAAGCCCTGGGAACGAGGTTGGACGTCGAATTAACGTGAAAATGACAGGTTTTTTTGCAATTTTTAATCAATATCATATACCAGTTAATAATTTATGTTCAACGTCAACATAAAAACTACTATGCTTTTTTGGTTATTTTGCAGAATGAATAGACAATTTTTTTTTTCTGAATGATTTATTCGAATCTACAGTTGATGCATGATGATCAGATAAACACTGCAATAATAAGAAAACAATAACTGAAAATCGTTTTGACCTTGTTTGACCATGTTATTCTAACGTGGTCATATGTTAAAAAACTGTCTGAACAAAGAAACACTTTTTACCGAACATCAGAATATTATAAAACAGAAACGTAACTCAGTGGGCAAAAACTTGTTCAAAGTCATCATTAAAGACGCTAGAACAACGTTGAAAACGTTGTTCTCGCGTCTTTACTGCGGACTTTGAACAAGTTGTTTCCAACTGGGAGAGCGAGTTGACCAACAAGAGACTTATATAAGTTTTTGACAGTTAACTAAGGTTAGATTTATCATGGCAAGTATAAAATTTCATTAGTCGAACTATAACTTAGCAACTATATACAAATATAATAAAATCAGGGGGTAAAATAAAAATTGATATATCTCCTTGACGTGATGTCATAAGTCATATCCGTTTAATCACACTTAGCAACATTTTTAAAGAAAACAATTTTTTTTTTTCACTTTTCTTAGATTTTTTTCGCGCTTTTTTAGTATGAGAATCTATTTGTAAAACTTTTTCGCAACTTCATAAATAGTTATGCCATCAGACATGTTTTTATTGATTAAATATCCACTTCGCTTTTAGAATATTCCTTTATTTACATAAAAGATTAAATGAATCTCATGTGACTTTCTAAAAATATCGCAGATTAGTTTTGACTCGTTCTAGCGTCTTTACTACTGACTTTGAACAAGTTTTTGTCCACTGAATTTTTGTCCACTGCGAAGATATTTCTACTTTGTTTACATATTACCATATATGGACAATGGGGTTGTTGCGTTTTAATATTGTGTAATATTCATTTTTTAACAGTATCTTATTTATTTAAAGCCCCATTTACACCTTGATAAGTTTTTATTAAAAAAATAAGATCCCTCATGATTTGACCTTCATGGTGAGAAATTCGAAACCATCAAGAGATTTTCTTGACATGCGATTGTGTAACAGCTACACGAAACTACTAGTTACCAGGCGTTTTTCTATGTGTTTCTGAGAAGTATTGGAATCTAGTTGCTTCTAATTGTTTGTATAAGATATGTAACAGCTAAGCAAAACCACTTGCTAACTAGGCTATTTTCGGCATATTTGTATGTGTGTTTCTGTGAGGTATTGGGAACTAGTTTGTTGAATAATTGCATGTATAAGACAACAATAAGTAACCTTTCACAATTCTAAATTATGCAAGAATCTTTACACCCGCCAACGCCAACGCCCTATTAATATTTATTAATTACTGGAACCAAACTTGATTGCAACTAACTCTAAGAGAGAAAAATTATTTTTCCTGGAAAAGAGGTTGCACCAAGACTATCTGTATTGCACCAAGTACCAGGTTGGACACAAGACCTCTCCCAGTGGACAAGAACTTGTTCAAAGTTCGCAGGTAAGTCGCTAGGACAATGTGTTCAACGTTGTTCTAACGTCTTTACTGCGGACTTTGAACAAGTTTTTGCCCACATTAGATAATAGGTATCGGGTTGTACATAAATACAAGATTAAATACTAGGTTGCACCTAACTACAAAACCTTTATTTTCTTTATTTTGGCACTAAGTACTAGGTTGCACACAACTTCTAGAATATTTTTGGATACATACTGCAGAACACATGTTGACATAAAATGACCGACTGACTGACTATACACTTCAGTATTTACATTACACGTGCTTTGGAATTAGACAGAAGACAAATTTGTTTAAAATTTTCACACACACAAATATTCGAGACATGCGGCGGTGAATTTGTTTAAATACAGACAAAAGCGCACTTTTTATGATAATAAAAACGCATCTCTTTTGACAACAAATAATCAATATTGACTCGATGAAACTCGCTTACGCAGTAAAGTTCAAAAAGAGTTAAATGACATGTTTGAAAAGTAAACAATTATAAGATAATAAAGGTATAAGCTAAAAAAAACAAAGAGAGGAATTTAAAATAAATTTTTCATTCAAACACGAAGGAATGGTATTTTTTGTATTCATATTCTCAGTGAACAAGAACTTGTTCAAAGTCCGCAGTAAAGACGCTAGAACAACCTTTTCAACGTTGTTCTAAGCGTCTTTACTGCGAACTCTGAACAAGTATTTGCCTTCTGAGTAGCGCTTTTGCTGCAGACTTTGAACAAGCTTTTCATTTGTCGATTCATGTAATTTGAGATATTCCTGTTTCGTGTTTAAACACTATTGCTAGTGCATTCACTTTTGTTATTCAAGGTGTTAAAAACAACTTTTATGAACAATACAAAATATTTCCCAAACTTTTTATGTCGTGTCACATTGTAGTGGCGACATTATTACATTAACAACAAAACATCCACGAAGAAGGAGAGTGTGTGTTTATCTTAATTTCCATGTATGCATCTTTGATCGTATATCCACTGCGATACCACCAAGTGATACAAAAATATCATCCATGAAGGAGGGTTTATTTCCTGTGTAAAACTCATGCATTCGCTTGAAAGGTCCTCGAAACTAACCGCCTCTGACTGAGTACCACAATCGACATATTTTGAATATTTTTAGAATTTGAAGTGGGACCATTATAAACTATCGAATACATCGGCGCCATATGATTAGCTAAATAATGCTTCCTTACCAAAGATATAGTTCTGCGTCATATTACGCGTTGATTTTTTATTTGTTTATTTATCTATTTGTTTCTTTTTTACTTGCTTTCAACCCTTTGTTAGTATGGTAGGGTACCCCCGGAAATTTGTTAATTCATGGGAAGGTATTAGAAGATTCAGGGGGCAAAAAGCCACAAAAGTATGATGCAGATTTTTAAATCATGTAAAAAAATAACTTTCTGAATAGTAATTTTTGTTATGTTTACTTTCACAGCAAAAATTAAAAATTCACACCATACTAATGAAGGGGTAATAGAAAATTTTCCCCAACAATGAGGAGTTTGAAAGCGACAATAGTCCGTTCACATATTCAAATTCGTTGAACAAATTTTGTTCCAAATAACACTTATTTTGCTCTACAATATACCGCCGAAGGTTCTCGTGTCAATGGTACACAGCCCCGGATAACGCCGTGTACGTCAATACCGGTTCATATCCGGGATTAGAATTTCGTTGAAAATAATTCGAGATATTTCTTAAAAAAAAGTTATTTATTTTTCTTAACAAATTCAAATTTCCTATCATATTTATTTTTAGCACCATTTTTGGTCCTTGATGACCAATTACCAAGAACTGAAATCAAAGATGTTGGATGTAAAGGTAAGTTACCATGGTTACAATCAAAGTTAATTGTTTTTATTAAAATTAGGTCGATTAGTTGCCTTACTCCAACCATAATAAATCCATTCAGATAAACGTCTGTCATATTTTCAGAAAAAACCTGTTCAAAGTCAGCAAAATAACTTTGGAGCAACGTTTACGGAACGTTGTTCTAACGTTATTTTGCTGACTTTGAACAAGTTTTTCCCGGTTGGGTACAATGATATTTTGGTATGATCATTACCTCCTGATATTTTTAAAATCTATCATACAAATAAAAAATGCTATCAATTACCCCCCGAATAATATGAAAAAGAATAAAAAAATGACCGTCAGAAGATTGTAAATACGGGTGTCAATATTTCCAGTAGGCAAAAACTTATTCAAAGCACCCAGTAAAGACGCTAGAACAACGTCGAACGACGTTGTTCTAGCGTCTTTACGGCGGACTTTGAACAAGTTTTTGTCTACTGGGTTAGTACTGTAAGTAATATATATTTTTTGTTTTTCTATTTTAGCCAGCAGATTTCGACAGGGAAAAACCTCTGTGTATGACTATGTGGGAGAAACGCTTAATAACATTGAAGGTGCTACGAAGCTGTCTACGGGTCTACAGCTGAAGGCCCGTGTTTTTATAACATCCATGGCTGAGTGCAGATTTTCAATGCAGGTAAGATATGCATTTGTATAAAATCGTGTGAATCGTGTATTATATCTTGTAAATCGTGTATTAAATCGTTTGTGAGTCGTGTATTTGAACGACTGCCAAGTGTGATACCACTGCATATCTCCGTATACGGACTGTACAAATAATCACTGTGGAGGAGGGATTATTGAACATTGCTTCAGGCTTTCAATTTGTGTGCTACTACTATCCTACCAAATATTCATTTATCCAATGGGAAAAAACTTGTTCAAAGTCTACAGTAGGTAATGATGAAAACGTTGTTCTAGCATATTTACTGGTGACTTTGAACAGGTTTTCGCCCACTGGGTAATACCAACTTAATGGATCAAATATTTTTCTGAAATTATCAATTCTACCAATCATATATAAGAAAATACCATATTCTACCAATCGTATTTGCGTATTAATAACAACTTTTTTTTTAAACTTTTTAGTTGGGCAATGCTGAGCTTTTATCAAAAAGCAAGAACCAAGATTCTTTTTCACGAACTTCTGAATCAAAGAAGTTCAAGAGAGAACTTGAACAAAATGAGTTACTTTTCTCTATGTCAGGTATGTTATAAAAGTTGTTGGCGCGCAACGTCAAATCAACGTCGAAAAGCCGATGTTTTGACGTCCTGATATTGACGTCGTGACGTGAAAATGACGTCTTTTTCAACCTTGATTAAACGTACCGTGTCCACTGGGTTTGATTTTCATTTAAGAATATTACCTAGTTTTGGATAAAGACTTGTTCAAAGTCCCTGGACTTTGAACAAATTTATGCCCACTTGTTATCCATTCGTAATATAACTATACTCGCTTAGCATAGGCAACTTGGTTTCTATCCATTTAGTTGCATAGGCAACTTGGTTTCTATCCATTTAAATGCATAAGCAACTTGGTTTCTTTCCATTTAGTTGCATAGGCAACTTGGTTTCTTTCCATTTAGTTGCTCTCTGTTTGCTTCTTTCCACTGAATACCACTGAATTTTTGTCCTATGTAGTTACATTTACTAGTTCAAATAGGCAACAACCCAGTGGACAAAAACTTGTTTAGCTTACTGGGAAAATCCTTGGTAAAAAATAATACGTGGTTTCTATTTACCAAAAATAATACGTGGTTTCTATTTACCATTATTTTATGTTTATTTGCTCCCATAGGTAACAAGATCTATACATTGGAACCCTCAAGCACTGAACTTACCCACATTCTAAACATCAAGCGTGGTATCTTAAGCACAATTCAAGTCGATGAAACCGCCAAAACCGAAACTGATGTCAATGGTGTCTGTCAAACAGAATTCGAAACTACTAATGGAGAAACAGTCGTCAAAACAAAAAATCTTGCTGAATGTTCAAACCGTGCACAAAATGAAATTGGTATCCAAACTGCATCAATCAAAACAGAATCCGCATTAAAACCATTAGCTTCTAACAGCAAATGCACCTATGTCATGGATGATGACAAGATTAGATCTGTTTCGTGTGAAGAGTCTCATTTATTCAGACCATTCTCTGCAGGATATGAAAGCCCATCTGGTGCAATGACCATTGTTAAACAATTCATGACATTTGTCAAAGTCAAGGCTCCAATTTCCAAACGTGTAGTAACAGGTAATTAAACTTAGCTAAAACATGTTCAAACTCAACGTTGTTCTAATATCTTTACTGCGGACTTTGAACAAGTTTTTGCCTACTGTGTTAGCTCTAGGGAGGATTCAACATGATCTTTTTCAATTCTTTCCTGCATCTCACAACCCCCTAATATTCAAATTTTTATTGCAGAAATTCCCTTGTAATATTTGTGTTTAAGGGGGTTACTTTTAATACTTGTGTTGGGGATTCCATTACTAAAATAATTTCTTATTATTAATACGCTTACTAATTTTACCCCCTGAAAATATGAAAAAGAAGTAAAGAACGAGTGTTTAAATATTAAAAATACAGGTGACCAACAGGAAAGTGTTGACATTCTGTTATTTTTGCCTTATATTCCAATTAATTTAGACGACATTGCCAAATAGAAGTCTAAAAATAACTTTCGAGTTTCAGAAGTTTTCGCCTTTTTGCCTGAAAATTATCTCAGTTGACTAAAACTTGTTCAAAGTCCGCAGTAAAGAACAACTTCGTGCCGCTAACTTTGAACAGGTTTTGCCTACTGGAATACCCCTCAAAGAACACTCCAACACAGGTGATATTTTCTGACATGCAAAAACTACTTAACCTTTTTTTAGGTATGGGAAAGAAAACAACCCTTTTATTCGACCACTCAAATGAAGATATGTCCTCAACAAACAGCGTAAACGGACACGTCGATCAAATCATGGAACGTCTTGTAAGCCAAGGAAAATTATCTGCAAAACAAGAATCAGCACACGAATTTACATCATTGGTGTTTTTATTGAGAAAGATGGACGAGAAAAGAATGAAACCAATCTGGAACAAATATTTTGATTGTATTGCAAGCAGAACTTGTGGTAAAGATCAAGATTTAAGAGATGTCTACAGGTAAATATCTACGAAGAAGGGTGTTATATCAAAGATCTTGTAATGGATTAGTTTCTACGATATGAATAAACCAATCAAAGACAAGCTCGTTGATAAACTACACTTCTCTATAATGATCAAGATTTAATAGATATCACTGTGGAGGAGGGGTTTTTGAGCATAGCTTCAGGCTTTGTAGTTTAAAGCTATGGTCGAAAATCTCTCATCCACGGTGATTATTTACAAGTAAGAGATTAAATTTACCTGGAAAAAGAGCTGTATTCCAATATATAATTTAATGAAAAACTCTTACAACTCATTATTCCTTTTGCTACGAAAAACTTGTAGATCTGACCCCCTGAATTTTTAAATTTTGCTGTGAAAGTAGCATAACAAAAATTACTATTCAGGAGGTTATTTTCTTACATATTATAAAAATCTGCATCTTACTTTTGTGACTTTTTGCCCCCTGAATCTTCTAATACCTTCCCATGACTAAATAAATTCCGGGGATTATATTTTAGACAATATCTTTTGGATGCTGTTGCATATTGTGGTACCTCAACATGTATTTCAATGGTTCGAAATGTTATCATCGATGGTGAAGTCAGTGGTGAAAGAATGAACATGTTCTTACAAAGTATAGCTTTAGTTGGTAAAACAACAAAGCAGATGATTCATAATGTATTACAAATCGTAAAGAGAAAACCATCGAGACAAGCTTATTTGACTCTTGGTACATTATTATCAAGACATTGTGGAAAATCACCTGAAGAATGTATCTTTGTAAGTTTAATAACTTAACTTTAATGTTGCTAAATCTATATTAAAATAATATATACGGAGAAGAGTACTGAGTCAACGATCTTGCAAGACATTGCAAGGTTGTTGACACAACGCTCTTCTGTGTAGTGTTATTTTTTGTTGAATTTAGTCGAAATTAGTTTGTTTAACTCTACTAAAAAGGATGTGATACAAAATTTGGAGATGATCCCTTGCTTGCGCATTCATTTTATTTTATTTGGTAAATCAAGTCCAAATTTAAAAGCTAAATCAAATTATATAAATCAATTCTGTTTCGAATCTCTATGACGACGGTCGTGAATGTATTTCGGCTGACAATTTATAATAGTTCGAACACTTTATGAAATTGCTTTATTTTCTTTTACAGGACAAATCAAGCCCCATCTCAAAAGCTGAATCATTCTTAGAATCAAAACTTGACAGAAACTGTGCAGGACAAAAAGATCATGAACGTGTCGAAGAAATCTTAATGGCATTGAAAGCAATTGGTAATGCTAAACGACCAATCAGAGTTCGTTCAACTCTTATCAGTTGTGCTAAAAATGCTCAACATGCTAATATTACTCGAGCTGCTTTTGACGCTTTCCGTGGTATGCCATGTGATGGAACACAAACTGATGATATCCTTCATGTTGCACACAGCGAAGAGATTGATCCTGAAATTCGTATTCACGCTTTCATTGCTTTGATGAACTGCCCATCTGAAGATGTTTTAGATCATGTTATCCATGCTCTTGAAAATGAACAATGTCAACAAGTTGGCTCGTTTATGTGGTCTCACTTAACCAACATCTTGGAATCAAGCGATCCAAAGAACAAAGAGTAAGTTAGAATCTTTAAATTAAATCATTCACTACAGAAGAGTGATTTTTGAACAAAGCTCAGGCTACAAAATCTGAAGCAATGCTCCAAAGTCCTCCTCTACAGATACTTAAGTACACAATCACAGCGTGAAAGCCTACTGGATACGGACCCGTATATCACCGTATTCAGACTGTGTATTACCAAATATGGTTAATATTGTTAATACACAGTCCGAATACAGAATAATTATACGAGTCCGTTTTCAGCTGTCTTCCACGCTGTGAATTTGGTAGGTTTCAAACCATGATATTTACATTTTCACTAAAAAACTAAGGAAGCCTTTACATGGACCCTTAAATGAGTTTTACCCTAAACGATCTTCAATTCTTCGTACGAATAACCTTATGTCCTCAGTGGGCAAAAACTTGTTAAAAGTCGAAAGTAAAGATGCTATAACAAAGAATCTTTGTTACGGTGTCTTTACTGCGGACTTTGAACAAGTTTTTGCTCACTGGGTTAATACTTGGCTATGGCGTCACAACTTTGATTGCCTCTTTTTTCATGATACGGTTTTTTACGGAATATTAATTTTATTTTTCTTAATTGTAATTATTTATATTTTTAGAGCCAGAGCCATCTTGGAACGATTAACCAAAACTCGACCATTAAGAGAAATGAACTTACCACTCCATAAATTCTCACGATCATATGAAAAATCATTAAATGTCGATTCATTAAACAGTGGAGCAACAGTCGAAGGACAAGTCATCTTCCGTCCTGATGGATATTTCCCAAAAAGCGCTTTATTGAATTTAACAGCAAATGTATTAGGTACACCAGTACATATCATTGAAGCAGCAATATCAATGGATGGTCTTGAAACATTTTTAGCAAACACAATGGAAGTTATTCCTGATAATTTTATCTTCAAGTTATGGAATCATACATTAACTTCAGAGAAATTGAAAAATATGGCACAAAAAAGTCAACGTCAACGAAGATCAACAAAGGATAAATTAGGTCAAATTCATGAGCGTGTTAACATGAAATCACCAGAGCCTACTGGTAGTTTCTCAATTAAAGTAATGGGACAAGAAATGCGTGTTATGAGTTATGATGATATCTTCTGGATGATCGATCAAGTTGATAACATGAATGTTGTGCAACTCATGATGAATATTGCTAAAGGTAAGGAATCGTCTATTTATAGAGAAGAGTACTGAGTCAACGATCTTGCCATGGATCGGGTTTCTTTTTGTCCTGAAGAAACCAATCCATTGCAAGCTCGTTGACATAACACCCTTCTTCGCTATTTCATTTTTTGTTTCATTTGTAACAACACCTTTTACGTAGGTACCTTTTACTAGAATATTTTTTTTGTTAGTAGTCCAGGCATCTCACTCAATGAGAAGGCGACGTCTAATAAAACGGCACTTTGTAAAGTGTGTCGCTAAGGAGCTGAGTACCCGGCTGGCACACGACGTCGGAACAACGTCGAAAAATCGTCAAAACGACATTTTTCCAACGTCGTGTGCCTACTGGATAGACATCGCAATCAAACGACTTTAACAATAGCATATCGTCAAGAACGTCGTCACTAGAAAGCCTATGATGTGTCTAACGTCAAGAACGACGTCACTAGTAAGAGGCCAATGCCGTGTCTAACGTTAGTGTGAAGGTATGAAACGAACCTACTTGTATTTTCTGGTATTTAATTATTTCCCACCGTTGTTTGCAACTGCTCACAAAACTATAAGGTGAGAGTGAAGCTATGAAAAACATATGGTCTGATGTCTTATTAATTATTTCACCATTTCTTTACAGGTGGTCACAAAACATTCAGTAAGAGCATGATGTTTTTGGAAATGACACATACCGTACCAACCAGTCTTGGTTTTCCATTAAAACTTAAACTTGTTGGTTCTACAGTTGCTACTGTTGAACTTGATGGAAAATTCGATATCAGAAATATGTTCTGGGGACCTGGTTCATTAACCGTTAATGGTTATGTAAAACCAAGTGCAGTTGTTGAATTATCTGGTCAAATGGGTATCGACAGTCACTTCGTATCATCTGGTGTATTTGTCAACTCGTCAATGTTCTTTTCCAACATGATGAAAGGTAGTGTAATATACAAGGAAGGACAAATGTTCAAGATCAACATTGATACACCAGAAGAACCTATTCAACTCTTCAATTTCTCGTAAGTGTAACATAAAATAAAAGACTTGTTCAAAGTCAGCAGTAAAGACGCTAGAACGACGTCGTTCGATGTTGTTCTAGCGTCTTTACCGCTGACTTTGGACAAGTATTTGTCCACTGCGACGGACCTGCATAGCTTCGTATCCGGACTCTGTATATGACAATACTAGTTCGTGTAGGGAGCTATACGGGTCCGTGCTCAGTAGTCTTTCGTACCGTGAAAATTGACTTAAACCTTATGCGTATACGACGTTAGATCAACGTTAAATCAACGCCAAAGGGACGTCGCGATGTTGCATTGATGTTGTTTAAACATTGATTCGACGTTACATATTTGCTGGATAACATTTCAGAGACATCGGTGTGGGAGAGTGCTAAGTCAAACAGCTTGAGATTCATAGGTTCGTCTAACACTATACTTAAATCGCTATATCAGCGCAAGCTCGTCCCCAGCACCTTTTGACTTTTTTTTATTTTTCTCGGACCTTATAAAAAAAAGTCAAAAGGTGCTGGGGACGAGCTTGTATATCAGCGCTATTAATTACATCATTATTTTATTTTGTAGATCAACACCATTTATGTACATGAATGAACAAACCGACTTAATTGAAGGAGCTGCTAGAAAAATCAATCCAGATTTTTGTTTCAAATCTAAAGTCCTTGGATATGGTTTATGCACCAGTGTACGACTTCCAGTTGCCTTCCGTGAATACGAAGCACCTTACTTCCCACTTTCTGGACCAGCTCACTTTGGCATGCAATTGATTAGAGGTGATGATAAATTAACAACATACCAATTCTTAGTCACTATGGCAAAGAAAGCATCAACAACAACTGGTAAAATTGAATTTAGTACACCTGGAGCAGCCTATGAACGAAAATTAAATGGAGAATTGGTTTATTCTGATATTGACAACACCAAAACACTTGTGTTATCTACTGAAAGGTATGGAAAACGCGCTGAAGTCGACATGAGCTACAATTGCATCACACACAGAGCTGCTATTGAAACAAAAAACAATTTCTTTACGCCCAAAGATGTCATCACAAGACTTGTATATTTCAACCAAACAAATCTTGTCAGTAAACAATTTGGTATCTTATTCGCTACTGAATACGATTGGTACAAATTTGAACACGTGACTAAATACGTCCAAAAGGAAACTGGCCATATGGTTCATTCATCAACAACTTACTATCCCAAGAAATCTGTTACTGGCGTTGTTGAATACAACACAAAAGACCACAAGTTAACCGCAAGACTTGACTCTGAACAACTCAAACAAGCTGTAGAGGTTAGTGGGCAATGGACTGTTGTTGATGCACAAAAGGGAATCACTTTAACTGCAACACACATCTCAAGTGGAAAAACTGCATTATTCTATGCTGGGTACGTTAACAAAGACAACGAAAAAGAAATTATCACCACTGTTAAGATTGCTGGCAAATCCGCTACTAATGTTATGGGATATTACAAAAAAGATGGAATCAGATCATTACAAACCTATTTGAATGCTGAAGGCAAAACTGCAAGAATTACTTTCAGTTATGATGACCTTAAAGCTAACAAAGTCTTTGCTTTCGATGCTGATATTCTTGGACGTAAAGCAAACTCAGAAGTTGTTTTGGTTAACACTGATGCTGAAAAGAGCTTAAAGATGATTGTAAATGTTGCTGAAAAATCTGGAATGGCAAAGATGGGATTCTACAAATCATCTGAATTGATGTCATTGAGATTCAACGTTGATGTCTTGGGACGTGAAGCAGAATTATTCGCTAATGTCTACTCTGCGGAAGGATATAGAACAACTGTAGGAGGAGTTTTTGGTAAATATGCTGCAGGTTTCAGAGGAAACTACAACACAAATCATGGTCATGGACAAAGTGTATGTGCAAGTATGTACTATGGTACCAAAACCAATGAAAAGGAACCAATGTTATGGTGTATCAAATTCCACACTTTGGGAACAAGCTACGTACATAAACGTCTTACATTCAGTTCTGAGATGAAAGAAATGGACAAGAAAGCTGAAGTAGTATTTGATTTTGAAAGACACACCGGTCATATTACATTGGTTGGAAAAGCACGATACGATGACAAAGTTTACGCAACAAACAAATACTCCATAAAGTATAAAGACTACAAGAACACTGAAATCAAAATGGACGTACAAGTCGGCAAATATACCTCCGGATGGAAGCTTTACACCGAAACCTCAAGCAGCGCAACTGATATTGGTATGCAAGCATATGTTATGGACAAAACTGTTCTTTTCTTGAACAAATATGACAAACTAAGTGCTGGTAAAACAACTGAACAACAACTCAAATCACAATTAATCATCAATGGTAACCCTGTACCTGTAAGCACTGAATTTACATACTCATCAGGAAAAGGCTTCCATGGACCATCAATGATATTGAACATTGGTCGATATGCTTTCACCTATAATACTGTTGTTATATTCAACAAAGCTTCTTCTTATGGATATGGATCAGAGTTTATTGCAACAAAAGGAAACAAAGCGTTAGTAAAGATCTTCCAACGTTCACAATTAACATTGAAGGAAAAGAAAGAATTGAGCCAGAAATTTGGTATTACTACTCTTGGTAAAACATATGAATATGGATGGGAAGCGGCTTATGAAAATCGTGGATCTGCTAGCAAAACGGCTCATGCTGTAACCTTTACAGTACAATATGCTACCACACGAAAATCATCAATTACCCTCACATTCGCAAATGGTAAGAAGACAGCTCAAGTATTGGTTGACTTTGAATACATTCCAACAAAACAAGTCTCACACTTCGTACGCTACACAAAGGCCGATCGTCAATTGGACATCTCTATTGAGTTCTTACCAAAAATGTTTGCTAAGTTCATGGCACGTTTAGATAAAATCAAAGGATACAGCTTAACAACAGATATGAGCATCGAATGGGACAATTACAAACGATCCATGAATATTGTCAACGCCTATATCAACACAAAGAGACTAATGACTGTATCAACAAGCATGGGTAAAGATATAACTTTTGGTGTTACATACACAAAGACCAAACCAAGAACCATCAAATTATTCGCTAACGCTTTCAAATACAATGGCAAACTGGTCGCTACCATCACCAAAAGGAATGTCCAATTGAAAGTTGTTGCCAACAAAAAAATGTTGGTGAATGTACTTGGTGATTACAATAAAGCTTTAAGAGCTTTTACTTTCTCTGTCTCAAATGCAAAAACAACTTGGTTCAAGACAGTTGCTGGTTACAACATCTTTACCAGGAAATTAACCTTATCTGTCTATGGTACTGGAAAACGCCAATGGTTCCAAGTTAATGGCCGCTACTCAAAGAAGGCAGGACTTGTAATGTTCAGCGCACTTGCTATGGAGAAAGAATTCTTCAAAATGGTTGGAAAGTTAAACAAGAAATCAGTATCTTTACAACTATCTTCGCCTCAATTGAAACAAGATATTACCTTCAAAGGAGTTGTAAACAAAGGTGAGAAATCAGTTATCTTATCTGCTGAAACAGCCGGAAACATCGTTGGATTAAACATGAGAGGTGATTTGAAAAATTACATTCTGCGATTGACTGGCTTTGTTAACAAAATGGAATCTGGTATGCAAATGCATCTCGAAAAACATGCCCTTGTTTACAAGATGATGTTTACTCCAACAGTATCAGCTAAAGTCATCTTCGAAGTTCAAGATGACAAAATCCTAAAGATGACTGTCCAACGCACCATTGGAAACAAAGATACCAATGAAACATCATTTGTATACAGACTTAACCATGGTATGTGTCAATTAATGTTCAAATGGAATCCAGAAACTATCACTAAATTTACTGATTCAGTTACTGATCTAATCAAACCAATTGTTAAGAAGATCATGAAAGAAATGAACCAATTCTCATCAAAAGCTGTTCAAATCTCAAAGAAATTTGTTGAAGAATCAGCTAAAGATTCCAGCGAAGCTGCATTAAACTTCTTGACTAAAATGGATCGAAGTTTTGATGAATTTGATATTGTTGGTATCCGTGATAAAGTTGGTGAAGTCAGTCTTGAAACATTGAGAAAGTTGTCACAATTGGTTAGAAAAGCATTGAAAGCAGCTGCTAAAGGTTTGGATAACATGAAAGAAAACATTCCAGAATGGATTCACAAATCTAAAGCATTGTCTGCACAAGCCCAAGAGTTGATCTCTACCATGAAATTCGATTTTAACAAAAACTTTAAACAATTGAACATCATTGTTATAAAAGTTGTCAAGAACTTGACTGAATCCACAAGACCTGTTGTCAACAAAGCAATTGAATTGATCAAAGACTTCAAATTCAGAGGAAAAACAGTACAAGAACTCACCGTTCTTGCTAAAGAAATTGCTCAGAAATATTTGGACGTTTACACCAAGAAAGCTCAAATCATGTTTGATGATGTTAAGGTAAAGAGCATTAAGTACTACAACAACGCTAAAGTATACGTCTTAAAATTAAAGGTCCCATACAGAGATGAAACAGTAGAAGAAATCATTGAAATCACTCTTAACAAAGCTTTAGAACTCAAAAAGAAGATCAGTGATGTCGACATGAAAGAATTGATTAAAAAAGTTCGAGTTACTGTAATGAACTACAACATCCAAGGTAAGCCAGTGAAAGAACATATTGTTATATTACGTAAAGACTTAAAGAATTTACCAGAAGCAACACGAAAAGCTATCCTTGAATTAATCAGACTTACACGTGTGTATGCCAAAGAGGTAAAAGTTGCTTACAAAAAAGTTGTCAAATTTGCTGAACCAGCAACAAATCATGTTGTTTTTGTTGGCAAAACCATCAACAAACATTTTGGACCTGCTTATGACAATGCTGTTACTAAATTGGCAAGAAAGATCTATGCTATTGAATTACCATCGGTTCAACCATACCTTATGAAACAATGGGAAAGGATTGAAAACTTCTTGTTGCCGTTGTTGAAACCAATGACTCCATTATACAAGAATTTGATGAATCAAGTACGTTTAGTCAAAGTGATGGGATTCAGAGTTGGACCATTATTTGACATCCAAATGCAAACAATCTCTGACTCGGTAGATTCATACATGAAGAACACCAACAACATGATGAAGGAACAAATGGAAAAATTAGGAAACTACATTGAAGTTGTTGCTGTATTAACACCTGAAGAAATGGTAGACAGAGTGTTTGAATCATCAACAAGAATGTCCAATGTTGCTGTTAAATATATCACCAAAATGTATAAAGAACGTGAAGTCATGATGAAGAAAGTTGTGTCACAAATCAAAAAGACAATCAAGGACATGCGAACACAATACACCAAAATTACATCACAACCAATGGAAGAGTTTATGGAAGTTTTTATTCATGATACTTCAGAACGTTTAATGGAATATACTGAAGAACTTTCAAGTCTTTTGAAACAATTGGCTGGTATGGACATTGCAGGACCAACATGGAAAGCATGGAAACAAGCTGATCTTATTGGTCATCTCCGTTCATATGGTGTTAATGATAAAATCATGAATGCTATTCAAGCGGCAAAAGATGTCAAAGTTGCTGAACTTGTTCTCGATACAATTAAAATTGTCAAGAAATTTGTTGCCGATGTCTACTCTCAAACAAAACTCAACGTTATTCAAACATATAACAAAGCATCCAATGTTGTCAAGTATATCAAATCCATTCCAAAGAAAGAATACGAACAATGGTTTAATGAATTGAAAGAATTTACTATGACCACCAAAGGAAGCTTTGTTGATTTTATGACAAAGACATACAAAATCTCAGAAGAACGTGCAACGAAATTGTACAACACTGTAAAGAAAATGTCTCTAAAGAACTATCAAACAATGTGGAAAAATGTGGGTAAAGATTACGTTGAACCTGCTAAAAAATGGTACAATCTCATTACTGACAAATCCGTTTTGGTATACAATGAAGTAAAACAACCAACCATTGATGTAACCAAACACTACAAAAATATTGCAACTAAATTTGTCAAAGAGAACTACGAAATCATCTTCGCTGAATTGATGAATAAATACACCAAAGTTTCCAAACAAATTAAAGAGAAGTATGCTGAATTGAACCAACGTATGGAAGAAGAGTACGAGAAATTCTTGGCTACTTATGGTGATATGACTTGGGAAGAAATTGGTGATGAAGTTTATAAATATGGGGAAGAAAAAACTCAAGTTGCACAGAAAATGATCAAGAAATTGGTAAAGAAAAGTAAAAAAATGGCATTGAAATTAAAGAAACAATCAGAAGAACTTTACAAAGAGTATTATGGAAAAGCAATGGTTGAGTACAAAAAATACAAAACAATGGCTGAAGATAAATATATGGAAATCAAACCTAAAGTCCTGAAAATGTACAATGACTATAAGACAATGGCTGAAACTCAATATCTTAAAGCTTTGATCAAATCCAATCAGATCTATTCTGATATTAAAGACAAAGCAACCGAAATCTACAACAACAACAAAGACAAGACATTGAAGACGCTTTATATTGAAATCAAGACCATGGTTATTGATCAATTTAACAAACAATATAAACTCACGAAAACTTTAGTCAACAAGAAGACCACCGAGCTTAAAACCCTTGCCAACAAATACTACACTAAAGTTGATATAGCAATGAGAACCATTATCTTGCCAGAGCTTAAGATAGAAGCTGAATCATTGATCAACCAAACTCTTCATGGTTCCGTTGCCTTAGCTAATGAAACTGTCAAAGCTTATTACCCACACTTTGTTTTGATCAAAGATACTCTTAAGAAAGCCGGTGTTGTCATAAAAATGGAAGCTATTGTTGCTTACAAAAAATCCGTAACTGCCATAACAAAGATCGTGAAGGAACAGATCAAATTGTTAAAGGAATTGGTGTTGAAAATCCAAAACCATGAATTATACAACAAAGCCATCAACCACGAGTATGTTCTGAAAGCTACCAAGAAAACTAAAGAATTGATTAAGATGACCCAAGAAAAGATTGAGGAATTGAAAACACATCCAACCACTTTGAAATACAAGAAACAAGTTGAGATGAAGATAGATGAATACAAACAACAGGTTTCTGAATATAAAACTCAAATTGAAAGATTATACAAGGAATATTCCAAACATCCAACTGTTACCAAGGCTTTGAAATTAATGAAACAACTCAAAAAGAGCAGCGCGTACACCTACAACCAATTGACCAAGAAAGTCATTCCACAAATTGAAACACTAACCAGCATGATGAACATTAACTTGAATAACATTCCAGGTAAAATAAACAATGCTTTTGTTTTCTTCAGACAACAACCTGAAGAAGCTTTCTGGTTTTCAGTAAGCAAGACAAAATCTGCCGGTGAAGACTTGTACACTACCGCTATGGACTTCGACATGGATGCCTTTAAAACAAAAGCACAATTCTATAAGACTATGACACTCCAAATCAGCGAAATGATGATTGATGAATGTTTTGATAAATGGACCAAGGAAACCAGCAAGACTTTGTACAAAGGTGCTATTAAAGCTGTTAAGAGAACACAACAGAAAATCAAACAACTTCCTGGAGAATTAAAGGAAATGATCGTAAAATCATACAATGAAAATGTTAGAAAGATCAACAAATGGACCAAGGAGCAATACAAAACATTGATATCACAATGGAACAAATGCCCATGTACTGCTTTTGTTAGAAACAGATTGTGGAAAGAACTAGCTGATGAATTCATGAGCCATGAACTCGTTGATTTAGCTAAAGTTGCTGCTGGTATGACTAAAACTAAATTCATTGAATTGAAAGCACTTTTAAAGACGGAAGTTGCCAAACAACGTGTTATTGCAGAGAAGAAATTCACTGAATTGAAAACTCGTGCTATAGAAAAATACGAAGAAATGAAAAGAAAATCAATTGCACAATACAACGAACTTGTTAAAATGTACAATGATTTAGTCAAAACAGCTGAACGATTCGTTGAAGAAACCACCATTGCTGATATTGTTGAATTCACCAAGAAACAATATGGTAATGCTGTCAAGAAAGTAGAAGAAATGAAAGAGCGACTCATGAAATTAAGAACTAAATACATTGCTGAAGCCAAACGATTGTATTCAAAATACGAAATGGAAGTCAAAGAAATGTACAAGAAAAATTATGCAAAAGCAGAAGCTCTTGTCATGAAATACAAACAAAAATTGATGCCAACTTACTTGAAATACAAATCAAAAGTAATGAAAGTCTACAACAAATACTACCCAATTGCCATGGCTAAATACGAGAAATTGTACAAGAAAGCTGAAAAACTTTACAACCAAGCTAAAGCTAAATATGAAGTACTTCAACAACAAGCAATGGAACAGTACAAAGAACTCAAAGTAAAATCTGCTGAGTTATTCAAAGAATATAAAGCAAAAGCTGATACAATGGCAAAAACAGCTAACAACAAATGGATGGATTCTGAAATTCGATCAAAATTGATTGCTTTAAAGAAAATGTCAATTCGTGAAACAATTGAAGCAGTAAAGAAATTGCCAAAGCAAACCAAAGCTTTAGCTATCAAAACGTACAACAAATACTACAAATTGGCTGTCAAGAAAATGGAAATGGAATACGAAAAGTTAATGCAAAAATACCAAGAATTGATTAAACAAGTTCTTGTGAAACGTGCTGAATTAATGAAAATGGTTCAACCATACACAAAACCTACCATGGAAGCATACAAATGGATTGAGAATGAAATCACAGAAACTGCAGTTTTCATCTACAGATATCACAAAGTTTCTGAACGATACAACAAGGCTATAGATTACATCACCTCTGAATATAAACGCGCTACTCCAATGATGACATTAGGAAAATATGCCAAGCAATACAAAGCTTTGACCATCCAATACGCTTCTGATTATTCCATTCTTGCCAAGGATTATACTGAAAGAATGGTATCAAAAGCTGGTCATGGAACTTTGAGAGGAATTCACTCAACTTTGAGATACATTGATAATATTGATATCAAGGACATCAAAGCTAAAGGTAAAGCCTACTTAAACTTCGTCAAGAAATACATCTCAATTGACACCAAAAAGGGAGAATTTGTCATCTCAATCCCATGTGGAGCTACACCAAGTTTTGATTATCATATCAAAAATGTACAAGGAAGAGTTCGAAGATCTGTTAAGAATATCCAAGAACAAAGCAATAATGTCATGATGAAAATTAAAAGTGAATTGAAAAATCTGAAAGTTAAAGCAGGAATATTGAAGACTCAAATTCAACAACAAATTATGGAGAACACAGTTGAATTAAGAGGAGATATCAAACTGAGTTTCAATATGAACAAACGTGTTGCCCAACGAGTTTACAACAATGCCAAGATTCTTGCTCAAAAATCATACAACAAAGCTATGAGATTGTACAGAATATACAGACCAAAAGCAATGCGAATGATGCAGAAAGCAAAAGCAATGTCAAAGGTTTACTACAAAAAATTCTTAAAGGCTTCTGAAGATGCTTTCTTACAATCTGGTAAATTATTCTGGAAAGTCTACAAAGCAGGACCTGTTGCAACTTACAAGAACTTAATCGTTGTTATTCCAAAACATTTCACAGCTGCTAGAACGCAAGTAGCTAAATTCTACAAAAAACATCAACCTATTGTAAAGAAAACTGTTACCAAATACATGAAGATCATCAAGGAGAAAGCAACACAAGCCAAAAACGAACTGAAACCTTATTATAGTGCTGTTGAAAAAGCTGTAAAGAAAGTTAAAAATGGTATGCCAGTGAAAGCTGCATTCTATCCAATCTATCGTGAAATAGTTTTTGCATCAAAATTCTATAAACAAAAGATGATGGATTCAATAAAGACAATGAAGAAATCTGCATGCAAAACTGATCCAAAATTGTGTAAATTTGTTAAAGAATCGATGAATGTCCATGGAGATCTTTATTCAAAATACAGCACACGTGTTTCAGATATGGTATCAACCAGCAGGGCACAAGTGTATCGTTTCATTCGAATTGCTAAACACAAAATGCAAAACAACAATATGATCAATGGAATAGCTTACAACGGTAAGTAATTAGGCACTATGTCCAAAAGAGTCAACGAGTTTGTAATTGATTGGTTTCTTCGCTATGAAGAAACCAATCAAATGCAAGATCGTTGATTCAGCACTCTCCACTACAAACGAATTTTGGAGGTGGTCCCTTATTTATTTAAATAATCTGGTAACGCTGATTTCCACTAGGTGAAAAACTAGATGCGAAAACCAAAAGAAGACATCCCACTGGTAGAAATTGAAATTACTACCATTGGAATTGTCGGAATGTCTTCTTTTGGCTTTCGCAGCTCAGTTGAAATCGCCCTTCATACCTATTATTTAGATCTTTTTTTTATTTCATCTTTCTCTCTCTCTGAACAAACAAATAATTAAATAAACCCCTTATGCCAACTCACTATTTACGACTGGGCGGATTAAATAAATTTTGTCTGAAAGATTATGCTGAATCAGCAAATTTTGGCGCATAATGACCCAACAGCTCATTTACCCTTTTATATTTAGTTTATTTTTATTTTTTTCAGATGTTGCAATGATTTTTGGAAACGATCATGTCTTGACATTTGATAACAAATTTTATGACATCCCCAAGATCAAGAACCCAGAATGTTCATATCTTTTGGCGCATGATTTTGCTAATGATAAATTTTCCATGATGAAACAAAAGGACGCTATAGTTATCACAACACCAGAAATGAGCATTAAAATCAAATGTAAGTTGTTTTTTTATATATTCGCTGTGAAAGCCAAAAGAAGACATTCCATTGGTAGAATTCGTCAATTTCCACCAATGGGATGTCTTCTTTTAATATCATAGTTTAATGTTGAATACGAATCCGTATAGCTCCGTATCCGGACTATGGGCAAAAACTTGGGCAGTAAAGACGCTAGAACAACGTCGTTTGACTAAAGAGCAAAAACGCTGAAACAATACTTTCAACATTGTTCTAGCGTTTTTACTGCTGACTTTAAACAGGTTTTCGCGCTTTATTTCTAAATATTACTAAAGTCAACTCGTACCCATTTTTCTTGGTCAAGAGAAAAGTAATGGAAATGAGTTTGTTTAATATTTTACCACGTTTCTTATTTAGCTGATGGTAAAACAAAGACAACAATCGGAAACAAAGTAATCACCAGTCTCCCTGTTGAATCTGGTTCAACAAAATGTATGCGAAAAGCACACCAAGTCACATGTCACTTTGCCGAACAAAAGATCAGAGTTACAGTCAATTTGAAATATTTCTTTACCAGAATCTCAATGTCCGGATGGCATTTTGGAAAATCTCTCGGTTAGTTCCTATTATTTTGTTTGTTTGTTTGTTTGTAGGTCTCTGTGGTATATCCCCTTTCTCCCTCTGTTTATAGGTTTCTTGGATTTATTTATCTATTTATTTATTTATAACGAATATTTACAAATAAGCAGGATGACCACTTCAGTAGAAAAACTACTGTTATCCTTCTGGGATGCCAATAACCTCTACATATCCTTTGTTTTCTCTAGGAACAAACCATCTCTGTACATCCCTTGTTCCCTCTAAACATATAGGTCTCTTGGGTACCAACCACCTCTTTATATTCCTTGTTACCTTTGTATTTATAGGTCTCTTGGGTACCAACAACCGAGAATCATATGATGACTGGAAACTACCAAATGGTAGAATTGCAAAGAACATCTTCAAATTTGTGAACGAATATGAACTGACTGGAAAAGGAAAATGTAGATTACAACAAATGAAAGTGAAATGTCAAAAACAGCCTTCATCAAAATGTCAAGAATTGTTCAAATCAGAGAAATCACCATTTGCAAAATTCTTCAAGAGTGTTGATCCTGAACCATTCAGAAGAGCATGCGAGTTAGATACAACCGATTGTAATAAGAAAACAAGTTATTGTGGATCTGTTGCAGCTTTTGTTTCAATGGCAAGAGCCAGATCTAATTGGATCTCACATTTACCAGAATGCTGTAAGTTAATGAAGTTATTTACTGTCTCTCCATTGCAGTGTGTTCGTTTCTATATTGTTTTAGTGAAACATCTACAGCAATAACAAGAACAGCAACAAAAAACTTTCGCTGTGAAGTTTTGGCCTCGTATAAATATACCTTTAGGTAGAACATTCCACTCGAATATCGAATGAGGACGCTCCACTGGTGGAAATTAACATCGCGCATGGTTCTGTATTAATCAAGTATCCTTTACAAAAAATAACAGTTGCCTTGAACAATACTTTTTAAAACAATTTTGTGCCCTCTTGTATAAATAATTCTTCAACTGACTATTTATTACTTTTAGTATCTGTTGAATCTCACTCAATCAACGAAGAATGGACACAAAAACCATTAAAACGTGCTGTTGATGTTGTTTTCATGATGTCACAAAGACGTAACGTATACAGCTCCAGAAAACAAGTTGCCAAAGTATTACAACAACTGCAAAGATTATTCAAACGACAAAGTCTTAAACCAAGATACGCTTTGATAGGATTCGGTGGTGCTGGTATCCATGAACGGGCTCACTCACACCCACTTGGAACAGGAGCTGACTTATTTGGTACTGTTACAGATTTAAACAATGAAATAAATTCAATGCCTTTTGAAGGTACTGGCAAGACCAGTAATGATGCTTATCATGCCATTCTTGCTGCCTCAAGAATTCGTTTCAGACCTGGTGCAAGTAAAGTCTTCATCATGTTTAATACTGAACCGCATAGCTCGCACGAACAAGGCCCAGCGTATGAAGAAGCTTTATATGTGTTGAAGAAAGAAGCAGATGCCACTTTGTTTGTTTTCGATAAATTCAACTTCAAACACGTTGCAGGTGCTGGTCATATCCTTGGACAAACCGCACGAAAACTTTACACTACAAGACATGTTACAGGACTTCCCCAAAACAGTGAATTCCCAAGATCTGAATTTACTACAATGGCACAAAGTACCAATGGTGGATGGTTTTCAAGTCGCATAAAGAACCCCAAACAAGTAGCAACTTCGTTATTTAATGCCATCTCATATTACTTGAGGATTCAGAATAATTTATGTAAAGTTTGCACGCTTGAACCAACATATACAGACGTACCAAGAGCTTTATGTCGATCAAGCTCTACTGTAAAATGTTAAAAAAAGAACTATAATTTTACGGACATGTTTATAGTTTATAATAGATTTTAAAAAAAAACTTTTATATGACTAATATATTTTTTTAAAAGAATATGTATTTCCAAGATTTTAATTCATCTGTTAAGATTTTCACTGGACGCAAATTACTTATAAAGATTTTCACTCGACGTTTATTTCTTTTAATTTATTGAAACTGAGGTAATAAGGCTCATTTACGTGTGTTCTGGATTGCTGTCAGAGACAATATAAGTTAAGTTTGACTTGATACGTTAATTTTTGACTCGATAGAATAATTTTGACTGGTCCTTAAAATTTCCCTTGCGAACACAGTGGTACACACACGCTTTGCAATCCTTAAATTACTGGGTTACAGAATAAGTATTTCAAAGATTTTACTTGATAACAGTGATTTAAGGATGGCGGACCGTGGTTGTTTGCAAGCGAAATTTTTAAAGACAGGCAGAGGCAAGCCGGCAGAGGAAATAGGCAACAGGCAAAGACCAATCTGAGGAAATAGGCAAAGGAATTTAGATCCCCGGTAGAGGAAAGGCAAAGGATAGACAAACATAGGCATAGACAAGTGTCCAAAGGAAAGGCAACAGAGCCAAGACACCAGACAAAGACCACGGACCTTTTTTCCAGTGGTCTTTGTCTGGTACCTTGGCTCTGTTGCCTTTCCTTTGAACACTTGCCTTTGCCTATGTTTGCCTATCCTTCGCCTTTCCTCTACCGGGGATCTAATTTCCTTTGCCTATTTCCTCTATTTGGTCTTTGCCTGTTACCTATGTTCCTCTGCCAGCTTGCCTCTGCCTGTCTTTAAAAATTTTTGCTTGGGAACATAATGATACAACCACGGTCCGCAATTCTTAAATTACTGGTGATTCTCTGTGGTCCTTAAAATTTCCCTTGCCAGCACAGTGGTACACACACGCTTCACAATCTTTAAATTATTGGGTTATAGAAAAAGTATTTAAAAAAAATTTGTCGATAATTTTGACTCAATGAATTAAATTTTGATTTATATTTCTCTTATTTTATTGATTTGTTTATTTTATTATATTTTTTTGTTTATATTCTGTTTGTTTATGAACAAGGCCTTGTGTGTGTTCATTACAACAAGAAAATTTTATGTAAATTTAGTTTTTTTTGTTTGTTATTGTTTGTTTTTGTTAGCGTGAAAGACTCTTCATCGTTATTTTTCTATATCCTCCCTCCAATTCTTCATTTTTCTTCTGATGTTTGACTTAAATCTTATAAAATGCTCAAAGAGCATATGAAAAATATATTATTTTCTCTTTGTTATCGCACATCTTTCTCTGGTTCTATTTCTCTATTTTTCTTCTTTTTTGCTTCTTACCTAAAATCTGGTTAGAGACGTAACTAATCTATTCCCTGTTCACTGGAAAAGTATTTAAAAATTTATATAAGGTCATGTGACATGAATGAGGGTGTAATCTGATTGGTGATAAATCTTTGTATTATTCATTTAGAAAAAAAACTTGAAGATGTCGAAATTGTGTATATTTACTTTCATGAAGCACAGCGTGAAAGACTACTGAATACGGACCCGTATTACTCGTATTCGGATCCTGTATTGTCATATATAGTAATGCACGGTCCAAATACGGAGTTATAGGGTTCCGTATTCAGTAGTTTTTTTACCCCGTGAAGTTTGCCTGCAAGATCACGTAGCGATACGACTTTTTAAGTTATGATTTTCCGATTATCCCTAATTTTACGTTATAGCCGTGGCTCTCTGAGAAACGTATGACTCCAGTCTAGGATGAACATTGATGTCGATCCAAATTTTGTTTCTCCATCCCAACCGGCAAAAACCTGTTCAAAGTCAGCAAAATAACGTTAGAACAACGTTAACAATAATAATAGACTAATAATAGAAGAAAGCCTAAGAGAGAAAAAATTATAAGTTAAGAATAATGTGTTCAAACCAACTTGTAATGATCCAACATTTCCCCTAAGATCTTTTCCCTAAAGAGTCCCCGAGGCCCTTGGAACAAGGTTGGTGATGACCCAACACATTTCAATGAAATTAATTTAGTAGAGGTAATCACGCAGAAAATACCTCCCATTATGTAAAATTCTTGCGGTGAAATACCTTCACGTACACAGTTGTTGTTTTATAAACAAAGTTTCGCAAGAATATTTTAACCTTACGTAATTTTTGTCCGTCGTTTTACAAATATTGACTAGAGATCTTAAGAAACGGAATCTTCTATGGTGTAATGGATTGGACAGTCCTCCCTTCAAAAAAGCGGAAAGAAGCCCCGGGAACGAGGTTGTTGGATAGATTGATTAGTAGTATCCCTGCTGACATGCGTTTAATATCAGAACGGTCTATGCCCAGTAAACAAACGACGTTGGAATAACGTTAAAACGTCGTTTTGACGTAATTTTGACGTTATTTCGTCATCGTGTACTTGTAGGGTATAAGGTTGGAAAGCGACGTAGGCAACCTTAATCCCAGAACTTCTTCTCCATTTTTAACTGAATATTTAAACGTCAAGAGAGAAGAAGCCTTGAGATCGAGGTTGGAAAATTAGTTACAGTACAATGAGAAAAAGGTTGAAAATTAATTTAAAATTGATAAATAATTACTCAACACACCTAACGCGCTGTCTAATGCGGCATTTTTGTTTGAT
>JAULBZ010000262.1:0-35036 GCA_032360805.1 Neoturris breviconis
GGGGTCATCCGCTTGTAGCTATAGCATTTAGCTGTACACGATTTTAGATTTTGAACTTTTGTTTCTCATTGTACCTCATTGTATTATTCCGGACTGTTTCACTGTTTCCTACTCTATCTTACTACTACCTCTGTATTTCTGCCTGTTTCGTATCAATAGCGGAACATTATAGCGATAACAGAGGCTGGACTGAACTTTGAAGTCATCCTTCGAAACCACTTGGATGAAAATCGGGTAAACCGGAATACCGGAATATCTCCAGGTCTTCGCTCCGGTGACTTTTTCTAATACCGGAATTACGTTCAATCCCGGACAGTGGTTGTTCTTTTGTGTGTAAAACTCAAATTTATAAGATAAAGCGGGTTACCGGAATAAACGTTTAACCAGCTCAGAATTCACATGTTTTTTGTTCGGTTTTACTCTATTTGCCCATTTTTCTCTTTTAACGCGCATGATAATACACCTTAAAAATGTAAATCTTATGTTATTATTATGTTTAATATACTTATCTTTAATGGTCCCACAGAACATAAGAACACGATAATATATTTTATAAAATTAAATTATATTATTTAGTGTATATATTATAATGCTATGATGTACAATGTGTGTATCTAATTCATATCCAGCACAACAATATATTTTATAAGCTATAATTAAATTTTATTATCTAGTTTATACATAATGCTATGAAGTATATAATGTGTGTATCCAATCCAATTTAACGCCACTATGGAGGAGTGACTTTTGAGATTGATTCAGGCTTTGATATGAAATTTTATTGCTCTCTGCTACAGTGATTTATTGTATTTCAGTCTTGATAGAGGTGTTCCAATTGCTTATTTGACCTGAAACTTTATCAACTTATTAAGGACATGAAATCCTAATGCCATGTAAAATTTTGGTGTATATGCAATTTTTCCTTGATAATGGTGTTCCAATTGTTTATTTGACCTAACACTTTTTCAACTTAATAAGGACATCCTAATGCCATGTAAAATTTGAGTATTTATCCTAAATAGGAAATTTCACTACTCTCCTCCACATTGACTTGGCATTTTACCTTGAAAAAGATGTTCCAATTGTTTATTTGAACTGAAACTTTACCATCTTAATAAAGACATATTTCAAACACTGACGTACAATATGTGTATGCAAATCATTATCTCACAAAAGAAACACATGTACATAAAGAAACACACAATAAACTACTAATTTTCACTGTCTAAATGTCTGCAGGATTTTGTTAAGACTGTATTTTATGTCTTGAATTTTACTATTAGAGGTTATATTCTAGAATTATGCCGAATTTGAATAAAATCTTCTGGTTTTACGTCAATCAGCTTTTGTCCATCATTAATCAATATGTGGCTCCTAATTATATCCTACTTTGATATGTTCTTCTAAAACTTGCCACCGCGTGACCAGGCAATCGTAGGGGGCCTGTGCTCGAAATAACTTTTACAATGTTGCCGGTCAGTGTGATCATAATTTTTTTTATCCTAGCGGTCATCACAAAATTCTGGTGGTCATCATAGATTTTTACTTTCGATATATAAGTACGTAATATAGTTTGTTTTAAACATGCTACTGTTGTACATACAATAATTGTTGCTCATTTATGCAACATAAATCTACCTGTCTCATCTATAAACAAGTTATATAAAGAAGAAGATTTGCATTTTAAAAGCATAACTACTTATTTGTTATTATGTTAATATCAAAAGTCACAAACTCTAATTCCATTTTAATGAATTATCACCCTCTAATCCTGGCATTATTAAGTTGCGTTTTTTACTTCCCTTTTATATGTCTCAAGAATTCCAAGAAATCACCTCCTATTCATGTACTGGAATGAACTAACTTATCTAATATGTTTTAAAGTTTGACTTAGTAGATCAGAATAATATAACAACAATTTTTTTCTTTACGTTTTAAAAGATTACTGACAAACGCAGTTTGAACAGACGATAAAAACCAAACGAATACACTATTATCGCTAGAAATTTGGCTCAATCCTAGGACTTGTGTTATGTTTATAATTAATTTGTACTTACACCCATACTTACGAATATATTGTGATCGGTCAATGATCACAGTATATACTAATTTATATTGTTCTTATCAGCCAATCTATCCGTTTGTAGTTTCCCCAATTTCCACGAATTAAAAACCTGTAATGGGAGAAGTGAAAAGTATGACCCCGTGGAAAGTCTAAATGAAACAGATTAACTTTTGTATAAATGTGAAATTTTCTTTCCCCATTATGTAGGGCCTCCAAGTGACACTCTTTTACTGTAGTTTGAACTAGATTTTGTTTTATACTGCAGTTTGTAATGCTAAGTTTTAAAAAAGAAAAGTGTCAGGTTGATGTTATAAGTGACAGTATGGAAATGTCTCCATTTTACCTATAGAGGAAAAATATTTTGTTCAGGAGGTATATTTGACTAAATATGCTAGTCAGAGTACTAGAAAGCTGGACTAAAAGGGCTAGCATCATCATATTATCCCCTAAAAGGTAAAAGTTATATATTCTTTCAAAATACTGTATACGTATGTGTATATGCTTCTGTTCCACACAAAACATACTGTATATATATATAACTTATTTTTTCTAGTATGAACATGATGAGAAGCGTCATCTTGTAAACGCAACAACTAAAGAAATGAAATATAACATCAAATTTGATGACATGTTTGCGCCTGAGGTAACGATTTATTAAATAACACTACCATTCTTCTGGCAGTGCTATGTCTTTCTAAAATTGTGTAATAATTTTTTAAGGTGTTTCTTTCTGTCAGGTATTCTTTCGAAATTGCTACTGTGGCTGAAAGACCGAATTTAATAATAGCTTCTTTTATAAAAACAAAAGCGGAATGGGGAACATTTTGTAGATTTATTTATGTACATGCTTTCTGCCTGATTGAACTTTTAGATTGGTCCAAAGCACCCATTCAAAACGAAACAGCAACTAGCAAAGAAAAACACACTTGCTGGTATGTTCAATATATGAAATTATTTATGTTTTATGGTATCATCAGACTACTGAACTCGGACCCAGGCCCAGATCCTGAATAAACCGGGTCATATAAAAACCGGACCCTGAATATACAGGACCCTATAAAAACCAGACCTTGAATAAAGCAAACCATAGAAAAACTGGACTGCGAATAAACCTGACCCTATGAAAATCAGACCTGACATAAAAAAATCAAGACCAGATACATGTAATATAAAGTGAGAACCATATGTAATAGTTTCTCCTTTGATATTCCTGTACAACTTTTGTTATTGTTATTGCAGTTTTGATATTCCGATTATCCCTGTTTTGTCAAAATTGAGTGAAGTTTGTAAGTAGCACTCATAGACTAGCATGTCATTGCTCTATAAATCACATAAGTTACATGCCCTGAAATAAGCGTCGGTCGTCGGTCAACGACTGGCAAGAATCTATTACTGACTGGGAGATTGCATAGTAATATCGATCATGTTGACCGACGTTAATTCTTCTCCTATATTCTTAAAATTTAAGTTGAATAAATAAACTAATAAAGATTTCTTAGTGTTTTTATCACCGGTTATACACCAGGTCAACTTTATCGTAGCGTTTGGCAGGGTAGCCAAAACATGAACCATGCCTGATTTTTTATCATTTTTCAAACTAGCATTTCGTAATTCAATATGGTGCATTAATATTGTAATTTAGGCGTTACACTTGAATGCCAACTTGGTGCGGTGAAATATATTTTTAAGGTGTGAGATGCAAAAGGGGTGCAGAAAATATAGAATCCCTGTGAATATTATGACATTATGACATCTAGTGTTAGCAATGCTAAAACTTCAAGGTGTTCTGTGTTTGTTGACACGGGACCACCAACCGAAAGCGAAACGCTACGACAGCCACAGGAAAATGTCTATGGAGACGATCAAAGTTTTTTTTTCTTCCAGAATATTTGTCATGCCATGTAGATCAGCTGGGAATTAACAAGTAAAGAAGTAATGTTATTAAGTTTGGGTGTTGTTTTATACACAAGGTTTACTGTCTAGTGTAGATTTAAGTGTATCAAAGTCACTGTTCGACTTATATACAAAGTCCACTTATACACTGGCAAATACGGTTGGCAAAATATCATGGTCAGTAATATTTTACCACGGATGAAAAAAAAATTATTTCAGGGCCTGAGTTATGAAAGCAGGCTTATTAAATGTGCCTATCTCATTTTCCATTAGGGCATTTGACTTTACATGATTCCCTTGCTAGTGAAATTTTAATTTAACTAGTATAATTTAATAGTACTGTAACTACCTATTGGATATCTCTAAATAAAGCAGCACGTTAAGTTCCACATGCATTTTAACTTAAACAAGATCATTGACTTAATACTCTCCTATATATAAGTAGCAACTAAAACTTTTAGAATGTTATTAGGGAGCATTCTAAAAAATAAAATCTACAGTAATTTTGGTCCTGGATTTAAATTTCATTTCAAGTATTTTTTCTTGTCTGATTTTGATAATATTAGCGTAATTGGGGTCTGTTTTATGTAGGGTCCAGTTGATTCAGGGTCTGATTTTTATTGGATCTGGTTTATTCATGATGATCTCGGCCAATCATGTTGTTATTCTATAAGAACTAGTATTGCCTGTCAGCAAAGTGCAGTAGACTGTAAAGAACTGCTTTATGTTACTCTATAAAACAAAATTTTGTAAAACCGATTTTCAATTCCTTTTCAAGGGTACGTTGAACCAGCAAATTTCAGCAAATTTCAATTTGACAACCAACAAAAGACATTCACAAGTTACGGTAAGTTCCTATACTTAATACGGCATGGTTTATGCCAGTGACTTAAGCCTTAACTCACTCAGTACACAGAATTTCAGTGAGCTAGTGAAAACCGGAAATGTCTAGTTTTACACTAAGGTTTTAGTGTTTACACCAGTAATAAGAGAAACATCATTACAAGACATGACACGTGGAATTTTTCAGCTTAATGATGAGTGCATTAACAATGAACTAAACAATTTATTTTGATACTTAACTCATTGAGAACACATCACTACACCCCATTAAAAAATTGATGCTGAGTTAAGAAATTAGCGTTCATACTAGTGAGCTAAGAAATTAGTTGTTTTTTTAAATCATCCCCCCCTCTCAGTGCCAAGTGAAAGTGAAAAGTGAAAACTCAATGAGTATAAGGGACCATCTCCAAAATTCGTTACCAGGGAAAGGGTGCTGAATCAATGATCTTGTAAGCTCATTGACTAACACTCTTCATCATAGATTAATTTTTCTCAAAATTATTGAATTTTACTTTTTTAAAGCTGTTAAGATATCTGCTTTTGGTAACGAATTTTGGAGATGGCTCCTAAAGCATAAGCCGGTGGTGTGAACCACACATACATAAGTAACTTAGCTACACATAGATAATTTAAACGAACCCACTTGTGTTATCTTTCTGTTCTATTATATGTATTTTTTATTTTCACATTTTAGGCTATGCGCTAGATCCAAGCTCAGAAGGGGAGAGGTATAAACACATATTTCTTTGTGTTAGGTATGCTTATGCCAACCTGTCTCAATAGCAATTGTGGTAATAAAGATCAATACTTTTGGGTACATCGGAATAAACACAATATGTTATTCTGAAATGGGGTATACACATGTGTGTGTGTATGTTGTTGAGGATGGATTTTTGAGCATGGCTTCAGGCTACAAAGGGATTATTACTAATTCTTATTTGGGCCACTGTACTGTAAAAATTCTAGCACAATTGTTGAAAATTTTATAAAGCGGTTAACATCATCACTAAACCGCCAAGCTGTTTTAGCCATCTTTACAAGAAGTAGTTAAATTATAGAAGTTAAAGGAAAAGTTTGTTTACAAGAAATTTTATTCCCTTTGTAAACAAATTTTAACTTTAAACATCATAGGTTTGTTGGTGATCTATCCAGACTGGATGAAAACAAAGGTAAGAAATCACATTAGAAATGTTGACAATGTTTTGTAACTCATTACAGTATGTAGCTTGTTGAAAAGATTCATCTAATGACCATTACATCACTAGAGTGACATGATATATCTTTCCTGAATCTGCATCACATACCAATATTCAAAATAAGAGCAAATAATCATTGTGAACAAAAACATCAATCACCCATGCTGCTTATTTAAGTTTATTTTAAGTAATGACAATATTATTTTCCTGTCTAAGAACGAAGCAATGGAATTACTTGTAAAAAAGTATCAAAAATATAAAAGTTTGTGTATGGACTAGACACTGATAATACCCACAATGATCCAAATAATTATTGTAGGATTTATTCTAGTTGTTTTCCTCCACAATAATTATAAACTCTTATTTCAACCATTGGCTCAAATAATTCTCACTTGTTTCCAGCTTTCGTAAAGAGTGATTAACACCATATAATATACTCTATGTACTATGCTTTAAAGGCTGGTATATCTGCATCTATATCATGCACATTGTTTGCTGGTAATAGTACTGATTTTAAGAGATTATTTTCGCTATGCAGTGTTTGGAATAAGAGCAAATAATCACTGCGCAGGAGTGATTTTTGAGCATTGCTTCAGACTAGAAAGCCTGAAATAATGTTCAAGAATCCCTCCCCCACAATGATTATTTGCTCTTATTTTGAACACTGGCATGTCTTTTTGTGAAACGAATAAATCCTTTATTATATCTTCAAGGATTGAAATAACTGCCGGTCATCACCGTGGAGGAGAGATTTTTTAGAACATTTTCAGCCAATTTGGCTGATACCCCTCTATCTTATTCATGGCCTAGTGGTAGAAGCTTACGAAAGAAAAATCATCAGGCTGCCTCTGACTGATTAACTTCTTTTACTTTTACTTAATTTAAAACTTCTCTTTAAGGAAAAACAGTTTTTGAAAGTACAGCAAAACGAGTTGGCGATAAACGTAAACGAGACAAGCCTGGAAATCCAGAAGATATTGATGGCTATCAAGGTAAAAACTGTTTAGAAAATCTAAATATTTACGAGAACACAAATTATGTTCATATGTATATAGACACAGAGGCAAACATTTTCTTCAAAGTCTGCAGTGAAGACTCTAAATGACTCGAAGGTCTGTACTACGGCCTTTGAAAAGGTTTTTGTTCACTGGGTAGTATCATAATAGTATCATGACAATCCACAACACAATCTGAAGTTAGATTTTATTTATCCATTCAGTGTTCAAAATAAGAACAACTAATCACTGCTGAGAAAGAGGTTTTAAGCATAGTTTTATGGATTGTAATCGGTGACTATTCTTAAAAGTCACTACTCCATTGTGATTATTTGCTCTAATTTCTAACGCTGTCTTTGGTTCATACTTTAAAATAATTGACCAAAATGATTGACCAACTTACAGTATCTGGTGGATATTTCAAAGCTGTTTGCAATTTTTAGATAGGAAAGATGTGATAGGGATGTTTTCATTTTGCCATAAGATTTTCTCTTAATGAAGAATAAACTGAAAAAAGGATTATGTAATACAGTAAATTTATCTAGGATTTTGCAAAACAGTACCTTTATCTTATAGTTAAGGTTGCAAAAACTAAGTATAGCATTTTTTGATATTTTAGGTCCTTGGGCCAAATTTGTTGATGAGAATACATCTGCAAAACCAACTGAGGTAAGGTTATGTTCATAATGCAATAAAATTGTGATGAAAACCAACCATGAAAATAGCTGCAGGACATCACGTAGAGTTGAACTGACAGTTATAATTTAGAATTAAAAAATGCTGAGTGAAATAAGTAGAATTTTTCAGAGTAATATTTTGTTCCACATAGTTGAAGACGTTGGCCAAATAAGTATATGGAAATATTTGATCATTAAACATAGATCAAAATCGATCGCATAGTTTGTTCGAACCCAAAGAATTATGTATTTCTTATATATTATATTTACAATATAAACCCGAATATTGACCATTTAGAGAAAGTGAGTACTTCACCTCTGAATTCACATTTAACAAATTAGCCTCCAAAGATGCTTCTCCATAGGGGAATGCCTTCGTGATTCAGTGACCTGAAATTCACTGATAATTTTGATTTCACTTTGATTTTATAGGAAGAGCAAGCTATTCTTGAAGTTTACGAAGAAAAAAAAGAAAAGAAAGGAAAGAAAGAAGAAGAGAAAATTGAAGAAAAGACAAAAGCTCATAGTAAGTTAATATTTCTTAATGCTAAAGTTGTTTTACTAACTCCTGGGCTGCATATGGATCTAATGGCCTCTGTCCGACTGTCAAAAAGTTTTCGCTTGCGAACCTAGGGTCTACAGCACCCGACTCCGCAATCTTGAAAATACATATGAGGTACTGTAGAGCTACAATGCCTGAAGTTGCTCAAAGATTACTCTTCTACGCTATTTATTGACTCTCGTTTTTACTATTTCGGAGGAAATCATTATATATAACCTAAGACTTGGAACTCTGCAATTGAGAATGAGCATTTTAACCCTAGTTTGACTGTGGTATCAGTATGTCCATGGGGAGGGGGGGGGGGAAGGGTAAAAAAGAATTATAACCGAACATGCGAAAAGAGATAGGTCTCCTAATATTATTAGAATTCTAAGTTTAAAAATATATAGAAAAACAAAGATTTCTATACAATTTATAGCAAATTAAATAAAAAAAAAATTCAAAAAAAAGGTACTTGCACATGTAGATTTACTTAATTTGATATAATTTTGTTGAGTTTTTTTTTCCGATAATACTAAATTATTTTAAAACTCAGTGTTTTAGCCACATAGCTGAAATGGAGATCTGCAACTTCCCTCCCCTCCGGTTAAACTGGGTTACACATATTATGAGAGATGATCAATTAAATTTAACTTGACCAGCTTCAATTTCTTCTTAAGATAAGTGTGAATAAACACTGTGAAGGACGGAATTTTGAGTATTGTTTCAGGCTTAATACAACAGTCTGAAGCTATGCTCAAAACTTCTGCAGTGATTATTTGCTCTTATTTTGAACATTGATAATTTGATTGGTAATTTTTAAAAACGATTTCGTTATTCAACCATGAAGTTATATATTGTTATTTTTTAGTTGAAGATTTGTATGATTATCAAGGTCGTCCGTTTCTACATGTACCTAATGATATTGATGCTAACTTACGGTCAGATGAACCTCCTGATAAATGTTTCCTACCAAAGAAACTTATACATACTTGGTAAATCTCATAATCTTTTTTTTCAGCCAAGTTAACTTCACATTTTATGGTGCCTCCGTGTCATATAATCTAGCACATAATCTCTTTGTTGCACATGATACATTCTAACAATTCCTTAATCTTAAAAAGCTTCAACAGAGGTTGCACTATTCGAAATAAGAACATAGGTTTCACTGCAGAGGGTTGTTTTCAATCATAGTTTCAAGCTTTATAGCCTGAAGCTATGCACAAAAATCATTTCTCTGCAGTGATTATTTTCTCTTATTTTGAGTAATGAGCTAGACAGCCTTTCCATGAGCCCCTAAATGAGTTTCACCCTAAATGATTATGCATTTTCATTGGTTTCTTTAGTACAAAGAAACCAATCAAATGCAAGATCATTTAGGGTGAAACTGTTTTAAGATTCCATGCAAAGACTGCTGTAGTTATGTTATGTTCAGTGGACAAAACAAGGGCAAATAATCATGTGGTTTTTGAGCATAGCTTCAAGCCTGAAGTTATACTAAAAAATCCCTCCTCCACAGTGATTATTGCTCTTGTTCCAACCACTAATGTAAGTACTATCCTTCAAATTTAGGTCTGGGCATTCCAAAGGAGTTGCTGCTATCCGATTATTTCCAAAGTCAGGACACTTACTCCTATCTGCTAGTATGGATTGTAAAATTAAGGTAACTATCAGCCGTCAAAATAAAACTACCAAATCACAGTACAGAAGAATAAATATTTGAGTATAGCTCCAGGTTTTGTAGCCTGAAGATAATGCTCAATAATGTCTCGCACCACAGTGATTATTTACTCTTATTTATAATGAAATAGAAGCAGATATTATGTATATGCCGCAATCATTAAAAGCAAAACGAAAAGTTTTTGACAGGACAATATTACCCCCTGGATAGTTGCCCCCAAAGATTTCACCTCAGAAATGGCCCCTCCAGACAATTAATAAATTTTTGTACACAAGTCAAATGTGTTTATTTGTCACAGGTAACGTATTAAAATCACAATTTATAAAATTAGGAAGAATAGGGCATCATAGTGTTGCAGGTTCTACAACATAATATTGCTGAGTTTAAAATAAAACTATTGTTTTAAAATGGCAAGTTGTGTGCAATGCTGTGTGAGTAATTCATTTTCTGGAGTTTTATATAATCGTCAATTATCCACGGAAAGTGTTGATTGCAATCTGCATATCTTCATCTATGATAGGAAGTTGATGATGTCCTTGTTTTTGCAAAATTAATACTGTACTGTACTCAAATTACATTTTCTTTAATTTTTAAAGCATCTAGAAATTTCCAGAACGTTTGGTGACAGGCAGATACGTCGGCCTGCAAACCTCGTTTCCATCCTTCAATTGAATTGTCTTCGGAAGTTTGTTATCTGAACAATGAAGCATTTTCAATAAATCTATAACAAAGTTTGGAGGATGTCAGGGTTGTTTTGTGTCATATCTGATTCAAATTTCCATGGGGAAAATGTCCTTGTACCCTTTTATTTTTACTCTTGTTTGTTAATTTTATTTTTGGTACTAAATATTTCTTTCTATTTTAAATTGAAATAGATATGGGAAGTATATGGTAAAAGACGGAACATTAGAACATATCATGGTTAGAATTTCTTCTCCTTTTTTTGTTATTTTAGCTGCCCCCTTCTCTCGCCTTTCTTGAATAAGAATTTCACATAATTTACCCAAATATATAGAAAGAAAAATTAGGAGACCTATCTCTTTTAGCATGTTCGGTTCTGATTTTTATTTAACCCTTTCCTCCACCCCCCATCGCCCCCCTTTCCCCATATATCTCTCCTCTAAGAAGAATTATTTTAAATAATGGCTTTCCTCCAATAAGTTCTCGTCCTCTTGATATAGAGCCCACCAAAGAATATCTAATGATAATAAAAAAGAAAAGGGTAAAAAATATAGTACAACAGTAAGTACTAAGAAAAAAAATATATAATATATATATAACATATATATTTTTCCTTAGTACTTATATACTGTTGTACTATATTTTTTAGCCTTTTCTTTTTTATTATCATTAGATATTCTTTGGTGGGCTTTATATCGAGGGACAGTGAATATAGTAAAGGAATATTAAAAATATATATTGATTTCCTTTAATTTAAATAAACGTCCCCTCAAATTTCTACATTTTTAAGTTAGCGTACCCCTACTAACCCATCAATCAAGTGCCCCTCCTGAAATAGTCTGGTTTAATAAGTGCCCAAAATAAGAGATAGATGGTTTAAAAGTCTCTGAAACTAAAGTTAGGCATTAGAGAGAAAGCTGATAGATACTTCAGTGGTCGAAATAAGAATAAAACCACGTGGAGGAGTGATTTTTGAGCATAAGTTGAGACATAAGTTAAGCTATGCTCAAAAATCACTCCTCCACAGTGATTATGCGCTTTTATTTGGACCACTGTACTTTAATGTATGTTTTTTGGAATAGTATTCTAAAGCAGTAGTAATCAGATTGATGAATTTTAACAACATCTGTGGGAGAGAGCACTGATTAAACAATCCTGTAATTAATTGGCTTCTTCGTATTGAAGAAACCAATAATTTCCCAAATTCAACATCCTGACACACTCCTTCTATGATGTTTAGGCCACTCTAAAGCTGTTCGGGATATTTGCTTTAATAATGATGGTACAAAATTTTTAAGTTGTGGTTATGACAGATGGATAAAACTATGGGACACAGAAACTGGTAGGTTTACTATTACTTGTTTGGAATAATAATAAATAATCACTATGTAGGAGGGATTTTTAAACATTGCTTCAAGCTAGAAAGTCTAAAGCAATGCTCAAAAAGCCCTCCTCCACAGTAATCAGTTACTCTGATTTCAAGCAATGCTATTCAAATACAAATATATCTCATCACATTTTGGCACAATAAAAGTGGTCGAAATAAGAGTAATAATCACTGTGGAGGAGTGATTTTCAGCAATGCTTCAGGCTGCACAGGTAAAGTTAGGATTTTAAAATAGGCCAATTTTGTGCATTAAAATTTTGGACATAACATTTTTAGACTAAAAATTATTTTTTCTACTTTGCAGAATGTAAATAAAGTTAAGATAGCACTTTAGAGGTCAAAGATGGGTTTTCCTCTTCAATTTTGTGATCACTGAGAGCCTTAGGGAGTGACTTTTTATCAGAGTTTCTTTGTTCCTTTTTAAACTCTGAATGCCCTGTCTTCTCAGTGAAATAATTGGATTAAAATCAATTGAAGATTTTGGACTATTTCTAGTCCGGAATGTTTTGTTCTTAATGTTTGCCTAAAAAGGCTCTGAATACGCCATGGAATAGAGATAGGCCAATGATCATCTATTTTCCAAGTAACCTTTATGCTAATCAGTTACCTAAAATGGACATGTATTGTTTAATCCTTTTAAAGGAAATGACCTCAAAATGCAGAAATGAGGACATTAAATATACCAAAATAATTCTAATGCATTTTTTTCTTTTATACTTTACTTTATAGGTGAATGCTTGGGAAGATATTCGAATAAAAAGATACCATATTGTGTTAAATTTAATCCGGATGAGGTAAATTCAGTTCTTACCTGCTCTTATAATGAGAGAGTTTACTCTCCATTCCATCACAATGCTTGTATGTGATCATCCATTCTGGACATACACATTGGTTTGAGATAGGAGTCATAGTGTACTACTTCTTCAATTGTTTTTGAAATCCATTGCATTGTTCTTTGTGTACAAGAGTGTATTACACGAATGTCCATTGTGTCAATTGAACATGATCTTAGTTACGACTAGTAATTTTTTTTTAGTGACTGGAAAGAAGAGGGGCTGTAGTTAACACACAAAATAAATTTTACTTGTTGGGTACCACAGGGCTCGAAATAACAGCCGGTCATTGCTGTGGAGGAGTGATTTTTCAGAATATTTTCAGCCAAGTTGGCTGAAAATAATCGGAAAAACCTCTCCTCCACAGTGATGACCGGCTGTTATTTCAAGCCCTGTTGGGTACCATGATACTATTAATATTGCGTTGACTTGCAAATGATATTTTTTTTAGTTGTGAAGAGAGTTTATTACTTGCACCGCTTATATTTTAGGATAAACAAGACTTGTTTATTGCTGGAATGTCAGATAAAAAAATGATTACAGTGAGTAGACAGTATTCGAAATAAGAGCAAATAACCACTGTGGAGGAGAAATTTTTGAGCATTTCAGACTAACAAAGCCTGAAGGTATTCTCAGAAATCCCTCCTCCACAGTGGTTATTTACTCTTATTTTGAGCATTGTATAACTTTGGAAATAACTCTTGGAACTCTCGGTATAACTCTTGAAAATAGACCGACCGCTTCACCTGATTGATTATTATAGGATTCTGTTGAGAAGGGTTACAATTAATTGTTTTTTTGCAATGTTTGTTGATTGATCAAGACAATAGGCATGATTTTGAAGATTAGTCTTTTCTGTTTATTATAGTGGGATATAAGAGAAAATGAAATTGTACAAGAATATGACAGGTAAGCAGGGATCAAAATAAAAGAAGGTAATCACTGTGGAGGAGTGACTTAAGTTTTAAAAACAATTTTTTGCAAGATTATTGATGCTGTACCCTCTTCTCTATGATATTTAAATATCCTTACTTCTGAGTAGGCAAAAACATGTTCAAAGTCAGCAGTAAAGATATTCATCTACTACAGTACTGACATAAGTGATGTATTGTATAGGTTCAAAAGCAAATAAACAGTACACATAGGAACTGTACAAATCCTATGCCCTTATCCAGTGGTTAAAATTAGAGCAAATAATTCTAAGGTGGAGTGATTTATGTGCGTAGCTTCAGACTGAAGCTTGCTAACAATCCCTCCTCCACCGTGTCAATGATAAATTTTCATTTTTGAGCTCTACTATTATTTTTGTTTTGTAGGCATTTAGGAGCAGTAAATACAATTACGTTCTTTGATAAAAATCAAAGAATAGCCACAACATCAGATGATAAAAGTATACGAATTTGGGAATGGTAAGAAAAGAATTTCTTTTTCAAGATCGGTGTCTGTTCTCAATTTCAATCTTTCTTTGTAGAAACTTTAAGTAGTCTGTTTCTCAAATTTTATATCTCTTTCAAACTATATTGAGTTTATAAGATTAAATGAGTTAAGGGTATTCTGTTCTTGTCAGGTTTTCTGCATAATTTTCTGTATCGGATTTTAACTGGTTTAATGGAACTGTTTACGTCTTAAAATTTGATAGACATATCAGGAAACTTGTGTTAAAGTTGCAGGAGAATGAGTCATAGCGTAGTAGAATTTATAGTTTCCATAATGTGGGCAATAAAACTTATCACAAAAAGTAGAAAATAAGAAAAACTCTTAATAAAACAAAGCGGGTGTAAAGGTAAGCAAAATATCACGCATCACGTGACATAAATTTCTACCAATGGGATGTCTTCTTATGACTTTCGCTGCAAATAAGTAAATTAATCTTTGTTTTAACACCATCATTTTAATTTCTTAGGGATATACCAGTTGATGCTAAGCTTATACAAGAACCAAGTATGCATTCTATGCCAGCCGCAACACTAGCTCCAAATGGTAAGCTGAAAACTAACTTCAATATCTCAATCGTTCCACAAAGTATTCCTTGACAAAGCTCATTACTAATATGAACAAGATGTACAGTATCTGCATGTTCCTAATTTTCTATACGCGAGATGAAATAAAGAGTTTGGGAACTTCTCTTTGAGTAAATCTCAAATTTATTGTTGAGATAAGATAAATCACTGGTATATACTTAAATACCACTCCTCCACAGTGATTATTTACCATTATTTCGACAACTGATTAGAGAGTTGTTATTGAAAATGTAGTATTCTCTGTTTATGTTATTGTTTACAGGTAAATGGTTAGCATTTCAATCAATGGATAACAAAATCTTAATATACAACGTAATAAATCGCTTTCGACAAAACAGAAAGAAAGAATTCAAAGGACACATGGTATGAATCATTGTTTTTACACACTTCATATATTTATATGACTCCTCTATAAAAAGCTTCAGCCAATCATTGGAAAGTTTTCAAGCTTGAAACTTCGCAGGATGAAGAGCAAATGAGCACATCTGGATATGTTTCGCAGAAATTGTCCAATTATTTTGCATAATTTTGCCCGTGGGGACTTAAATCCAGTTTAGGTTTTTTTTAAATTTATTTTTTCCTAATTTGCGCACAAATATAAAACATTTACTTGACAGCAACACGTGGTTTCACTTGACTTTAATTTCCGGATGGAGCTAGAAAATAATAATAATATAGGAACGGTAAAATCTGAGGACATTTGGTTGAAAAAACATTTTGAACAGTTATAGTTATTATTTTAGAATGCTGGATATGCTTGTCAAGTTAACTTTTCTCCAGATATGAGGTAAATTTTTACTCACTAAAAGCTGATCTCCACCATCTTTGTCGTTTTAATTTCAAACGCAAAAAACGAGGGAGAGAGCTCAAATTCTTCTTTGCGATACAAGGAACCTAACGAATTTAGTAGACTTCGCCATCTACTGGTCGAAATACGAGTAGATAATTGCTGTGGAGGAGGCATATTTGAACCTAACTTCACTCTTACGCAGCGATTATTTACTCTTATTTCGTCCACTGCCATCCCCACGTTTGCAAAATAATCAAGCTGTTACGCTGTCTTTGGTCTTTGTCATTTAGTTATCTGATATCAGGCGATGCTGATGGGAAACTCAATATATGGGATTGGAAAACCACTAAATTATACAGGTAAGTGTAATAATATCGTACTACCATTCATTGGAGGAGTGTTTTGAAGTTTCAAAGATAGATAGGTTAAATAATTGTAAAATAAAACAAGCTTACGCACACTCAAACCATGCCGAAAAGACGTTCTAACCTACTGTGCTATAGGCAAGAAGCCCTGGGAACGAGGTTGACTGCTATAAAGCAGCCCGCAGGATTGTAGTGTAATGCTCCTAAGTTACAACTCATTCAAACTTTCAACATGGTAACAGAAGCATCTGTGTTCCTTACAGCTAGTGCTTAGTTAAGAACTCACTTGAGAATTAACAAGTTTCTGTAAAACAAGCTTACAACTATATGGATTATTCGTGGCAGAGAAACGAATCATCTTCAAGTTTGTTGACATAACACCCTCTTTCACATGTACTATATCCCACAGTGGTCAAAGTAAGAGCAAATAATCACTGCGGAGGAGTGATTTTTGAGCATAGCTTCAGGCTACAAATTCTGAAGCTATGTTCAAAAATCCCTCCTCCGCAGCGATTATTTTCTCTTATTTCGAACACTGCTTAAGAATATAGCGAATGCCTTAATGACATCTGAAACATTACGCATTGTCATATAAGGCGGATCTCTGCTAGGCCAATTAGTTCGCGAGAAATCTAAATAAAGCCATTACATCGGTTGAAAGCAACTTCACCTGTCAAGTGACGTCACTTTCAACCAATGTAATGGCTTCACATTTAGAATTTGTGCGAACGAATTGGCCTAGTAGAGATCCGCCTTCAAACTATAATTTTTTACAATGAAGAGTACTGCCTTTTTATTTGATTCAGGACAAAGAAACCAATCAATTGGAATTCACATCGCACTCTTCTACGCAGTTTTAACCATAGATAGGTCTTATTACGTAGCTGTATTAGTGGTCGAAATAAGAGAGAATAATCACTGTGAAGGAGTGATTTTTGGGCATAGCTTCAGGCTACAAAGTCTAAAGCTATGTTCAAAAATTCCTCCTCCACAGCGTTACTGTTAATTTGAGCACTGTATATAACGATCTATTGTTGATTTTCCATAGCAAATTTAAAGCTCATGACGAAGTTTGTATCGGTTGCGAATGGTTACCTCATGAAACATCAAAAATTGTCACGTGTGGATGGGATGGTCTAATCAAACTGTGGGATTAATCGCGTAACGCGTAATCGAAAAACTCAGTAGAATAAAACGCAGTAAAGACGCGGGAACAACGTTATCAACGTTGTTCTAACGACTTTACTGCTGGCTGTGAACAAGTTTTTACCTACTCGGATTTGACATCGAATACAAAGAGTTAAAAGGAAGATATTTTCTAACTTTATTAACCAAGACTGGTTGCAGGTTGATTCGGTGAAATATTTGGACTTACCAACCAAGAAGACACGCGATGATGTTTTGAACTGCTTTTTTAAGAGCTCATTTTAATATTACGAATACTGCTGTCAGAAATATGCATGTACTTTTATTAATGTACTTTATTCGAAAAACTTACCTGTGGGCAATAGTAGTCAGCAGTATATACGCTAGAACAAGGTCGTTTTGTATAAAATTGATTCTGAATAGCTGAAGTGGATACAACAATATCAAATCTACCAAAATTAAGTTCAACGCTGTAATGGTGATGTCAGACTAATTATAAATAAAGCCATTACATTGGTTGCAAGTGATGTCACCTGCCAGGTGACGTCGCTTTCAACCAATGTAACGAATTCGCCTAGTGGAGATCCGCCTTTTTAGCCATTACCATCTACCTAAGGTGAAGTGTTGGCTTTTTAACTAAACTACAACAGCAAACCTGAATGTTTCTGCTGAATGTTTATGCCGGACATCACCAGCGGATGGTTATATTTTCAGATTTAAAGCTCAGCGCTTCTTTTCTCTTCAAGAACTCGCGCTGGGAATGAGTTTGAACTATATGGATATTTTTATGTTCATATGGTTCATATAATATCAGCTTCACGGATCCGAGCATTGGAAAAATTTTCTCCACTATCCAAACATATCCTTCTATGTAGATGCACACCTTCTAAACGTGGAAGCAAAAAAATAAAAAAATTATCGAACATAAAATCTCGCTTAGTTGTCGTCGATTGTCACCTTTATAATATGTCCTCTTGAATATTTTTGACCCCTCCCTATAAAATGACGTTTGCAGAATAGTTTATTCTAAAACAGGCATCACTATAGGCACACGACGTCGGATCAACGTTGAAACAACGTCAAAACGAGGTCGTATTGACGTTATTTCGACGCTGATCCGACGTTCTGTGCCATTGGGATAAAACCATAGAAATACTAATTTTAACGCACTGTCGACAAGACGTCTGATCAACGTTAAAAAACATCGTCTAGAGCATTGAAAGTTATACCTGCAATGAATGTTACGTCGCTTCAAATTATCTTTGCTGTACTATTTGAAAGGTCTATGATTTTTTTATCGTTATATTAATTTTTATTTATACTACATAAAGCTTTATATAAACTTTTTGGTTTTTATTTGGTAGGTGTGCAACCTCGTCCCCAGGATTCTTCTATTCTGGTAAGTTTGAAGTTGCTTTTGAGATGTTTTCGTTAAGAAAGAACTTCCACCAATATCCGCAGAGCTGGGACAAATTTTTCAATTAATTTCGTCATATTTTATTTTCGTCACCTCGGATGTGAGTAAGCGAACATTATAAATAATGAATACTTCACTACACAAAAAAGTTGGTTAAATTTGGTATTTTTAGTGATGCAGAGATCAAATTGACACTAAAAATTACACTTACAGCTAGAAACCGTCTCAAAAATACTATCTACAGAGGAGAGTGCTGATTCAATGATCTTGCAATGGATTGGTTGTTCGTACCGAAGGAACCAATCTATTACAAGTTCGTTGACCCAACACACTTCTGTACACATTCGTTTTTGTTGACATTTGTCAATTTTAGTTGATTTAAGCCTACCAAAAGAGTCGGTTTTGGAGCGAAATCTTGAGATAGTCAACTGCAACTTTTAGGGTTACCACAAGTGCATTTAAGTCCAGTGTTCGTTTGAAGAAGGTTTTTAGTTAAGCTTTTTTGGTGATTGCTTAGGTAGAATGTAAATAACGTAAGTTTTGGCGAAATGTGAAAATTGAAAAGTATTCTTGCTTTTTAATTTCACGGAAAACGCTAAAATTTAGTCTAGTTGGGCTAAATACAGATATTTAAAATTTCTTGCATAGCGCGTCTGAATGTATATATATATAGTTCTTTGATATATAAAGTTCTCTGATGTCTTTCACATTTTGGGGCAAACGGATTATCCTCTGCTGTATTCATAAAGTTGATCTGACTTCGTAGGATCTAACAGCCGTCACGACATGGATTTCCTTGAATTGAAACAAAAAAAGATTGATAAAAGTCCAAGTTTTTAATTAATATAGGAAAAATAGATAAAATGAAATTACGAGGTTGTTTTAAATTGTTTATTTTAATTTTGACACAGTTTCAATTCGAGATTAACGTATATTTTGGGGAATAGAAATAGACACACAAGCACCTTGCTTTTTGAATAAGAGGATGCCCCAAACATCATGCCCTTTTTCTTTTTTTTCAGTTGTATTCTGTGTTGCCTGGTATGCTGCTTTTTTCACATCTTCCTAACAATATCCAGAATAAAAAACTACGTACATGGAGTATATTGGTCGACTCTGAAGACAGGTGGGTTCGTCTGGAAGTGTATGCAGATATTTATTAAGTGTTTTTTTAAGCCGTCAGGCGAAGGTGTTGTTGTCTTAGGACTGAGCTAGAATGTTTTACCCCATAGTAAAGAATGCTCATCTCCTGTAGTTTTCTCATTATTACAACATTTTTCGGGCGGTAGCGAGAGAACGATAACATTGTCGCTGTTTGGAAGGAGGTGCATGCAGCTCTTCCTATATATTTATAGATAATTATGCATCTCTCTAAGCTGAATATTTTTGAAGACTGCAATCTTTTTCGTTAGTGCATGTCATTTGGGCCTTGTATTATTTTGGTAAATGTTCTTTGGATTTGTTCTAGCTGTTTGGCCCAATGACCGGATCAGTAGGAGTCCATAGTGGCAACATTTAGTGGTAGGAAGAATTAAGGACTTTAGTAGTGTAAGCATAGGCAGTCTGTCACGACAGTCAAAAAGGTCCTGAGAATCTATCCGCATAACTTTCTACTTATTTACTTTCTTATAAGGACAAATGTAGAATATAATTTCTTTCACTTCTTTTAGGGAAGGCCTCATACATCATAGTCCAGAAATTTTGAAAGATAAGATTTTAGTGGAAAAACCGGAATTCATTTTACAGACACTTTCGGAGAATTTTTGTGTAACAAATTCATACATTTTGAAGACCTTGGAAAATTTTTCGTACTATCAATTTAGGCAAATAGCGTCAGAATAATTCTTAAAACTTTGTTATATCTTGCATACAATTATTACGAAATGCATAATAAAAGCAACCTTGTTCCCAGGGATTCTTGCCTTTAAGAAGCCCTGAGATCGAGGTTGTAATAAAAGGGATGAGGATAGAGATAAGGAGAATATCGGAAGACCTGTACTTATTCCTAGACTGCACGTTTTTTATTTATAAAAAACAGCTTTATTATAAGAAACAGTTCTGAATTTTGGTAAAAAAATAAGAAACACAGAACAACCTCCTTCCCAGGGCTTAATGCCTTTTCGAAACACGGAAGATGAGCGGCGAAGAAGCTGCTCTTCCGTGTTTTGTAAAGGCAAGAAGCCCTGGGAACGAGGCTGAAACACAGAACTGAAATTTGCAAACGATAAGAAACAACTATATATCTTTTTCGATATTTTAACCTCTAAAACATATGCAGATCTCTTAGGACCAAAAACAGTTCTTTAGTTGTCAAAACTCTAAAATCTATATCAAGTTCACGAAAATTTATAAATAACAGGAAGTGGGTCAAATAAGCAATTATTTTGTCAAAAACTAGCTGCAACTTCATGTAATCATGCAGAAAAGTGAAGTTTGGACAAACAATATGTCTGCCACAATGTTAGCATAAAAATACAAAACTTTAACCACTCGTATCTCCACTAATAGTTGTCTTTAAAGAATGAAATTTTCAGAATGTATTACTGACATTACAAGTTTTTATGTTTTTATTTGGAATTTTAACTAAAGATTATGTGACTTTAAACGAATCGTTTCATTTTATATGTTTTGTTAAATGTACAAAATCACTCTCAGATGTTTTTTTCAAATGTTTTCTTTTGTAGTCTAGATGAAAGTTCATATTGCTACTAACATATTCTGAAGATTTGACTCCATAAGAATGAATATTAGTTAGTGGACATATAATTGATTAAAGTCGTAGGAAATTATGTATTTTCTATGCTCACTGCATGGCAGCCATCTTGTTTGGCCAAACATTTTCTGCTTTCAGAGAAAAGACATATAAAATTAAAATTTGACCAAAAAAGGTGAAGATGTACTTTGTACACTTTGATAATTTAAGAAACAGATAAGTAAAAAACTTGAGTTTCAAAATTTTGATAAAAAATAAGAAAAACACCGTTCTTGCTCAAATCCTAAGTTTCTAATCTTATTATAAAACGTGTTGTACCCCCTCCATATCTTTTGATGAAACCATGCTGTAGTGTTAAAAATTTCCAGAAAGTTAGGTCAACACATGATTAACATTTTATCATAAAAAATGTCTTGATGACGTCATTATTCACAATGACGTCATCACGGGAAAACAGGTGGCGCAAAAACATTTTTTTGATTGAAAAATATTTTCCAAAACTATATACTAAAATGTTTTTGAAGCAATAATACGAAGAAGAGAAAAATAAATTGCATTTTTTTTTGCCACCTGTCAAAAACATGGTTAAGGGAAAATTATCCCTAGTTACCAAAAAAAATGTTTTTAAGTTCAAAATGATCCCAGATTTATAGGAAAAGTATAAAAATTTCTAGTCATATAAGCCATTCATTCAAAAGTTATTAAAAAAAGTGGCAGGCGGGGGCACTATGTCCTTTAACCCTATTTAGGCCAGGTTCTGAATAGACGGGGGTGAGGGGCACAAAGTGCCTTCTATAACTTTTGATGGGACCATGCTGTGTACTGTAGTGTTAAAAATTTCCAGTTAGGTCAACCCTTAATTAATATTTTAAATTTAAGGCGGGTTTCCACTCAGAATTATTTCCCGCGGATTGGACCGAATCGGATAACTATCCATTCCGATCCGTTCCAACATACGATTTCCAGTAAAATAATTTTCTTGATGACGTACAATTCCAGTAAAATAATTTTCGTTATGGTTTATCAGATCAACATCGGGCCGGTTCTACATCAAGAATAACCTTTGTGTAAATGTAAAACTTGCCGGAAAAATAACGTTAGTTGCTATGCTTTCCTTGATCATTGAAAAGGAACATACTGGTTTCAAACCATTCAGATTAAGTTAAGCGAGACAACAATAATCAATTACGAAAAAAATACAAAATATGTTTATTTTTGAGCGGATATCGGCGCATCGTTTTGCTTTTTTCGTATTTTTTCCCTTCATTTCATTATTCATTCTTTCGCTTATTTCGCTTCTCTTTGCAAAGCATGCACTGAAGATCCATTCTGTTAAGAAGCGAAATTATTGAGACGGTGAGAGGCAATAGAGGGTAGTAACGGGTGCAAGAAGAATTAAGTCCCCCCAGTATAGGCTACTTCATACTTAATGGAAATTTACATTAACAGCAGAGTATAATATACTGTGTATGAATTTTGTGTTTAGGGCCTCCTTATATGGAGTACAATATATGAAACACGTATAATTTGTGTCGCCTAGCAGATATCGCGGATAAAGAAATAAAGAAAGCAATATCAGTTGAAATCCGAAATTCATAATTTGAATGTACTTATTTGATCGAATTCTCCACCATGTTATGTTAACAAACCATCGTTTGGTAGAGTTTGGTAGAGTGATAACCCGTTTGCCCTATAAATGCTCTGTTGATGATGACTGTGCGGAAATAGGGATGAGACCGAACATCTTTTCAGCGCGAGTTATTGGCTGAGTGATATTGGGCTCCATAAAATAAAAGAGGTCCTAGTCAACATTATTATCATTATCTTCCTTCATCATCTAAAGAAGATTGAGGTTTTGTATACGTTGTATCATAGAAATATGGAGAATATTGATCAACGGTATTGGCTATATAGCTACTGCATATAGTAATTCTCGCTTCCGTGTTGGGAATTACAGTTTTTTCCGCTTCTTCTTAGTAAAAACTGACTTCAGAAATGAATTCCTCGTGCAAAATTAGTTTAAACTAGAAGTTTTCTTTTATCTTGGACTTATAAAACTCAAGATATCTATAAAGACTTGAAATTACTGTTATTATTAGCAGTGAAAAATCTTCACTGCAGCAATTTTTCACAGTCAAATTCTCATAAAATAGCAATTTTAAAAACTTGATAACTTGACTTCCATTTACTAAAATCTAACGAAACTTTCCAATTTTACTAATTTTGATATGAGGAATTCATTTCTGAAGTCAGTTTTTATTGAAAAGAAGCAAAAAAAATTGTCATTCCCAACACGGAAGCGAGAATATCTCTTTGTTATAAGGTATAAGGGGCACCTATTCGCGACATGTTAGGAATTTTGCTTCAAAATTTGAGAGGTGCGTGCCAAAACTTATGTTTTTATCGTTTTCCTGCTAAAAGAACTCTTCACCTACTCAACGGGAGCGCTATTGAAACATAGACAATATTTTAGTAATTTAGAACGGTCAATGAACATCGCAGGTTGGAAAACCTATCCTTGGCATAGCGAACCTATTCTCGATATATGGGTTTTCTCTGCTTGGATGAAACAAGTTTGTTCGATAAAAACAAATATGGCTGTGGTGACATCAGCAACGATATAAGTATAAGCGATTTTTAGCATGTGCGATAAAAATATTGTGAGATTGGTGGATTGGGGGTATTTCCCACGGCTTTTCCCCTTTGAGAGTAAAAATTATCTGAATTGGACTTTTGCCGCGGGAAATACTCAAAAATAAACAAAGATTACGTAACTAGCGATTCTTGACCAATCCCTGTGCCGTAAATGACACCATTTTCAATACATCCGTTTAGTTTTTACTACTCACTCATACTCCCAGTCTATATTGTACACGCAGATATTCTTTTAAAAGGGCCCAACGAATTTGATATTTTGTTTTCTTTTTTCATATCCTTTATTCCTGCATTATATCCTTTTTTTAAGATAAATTTTCGTTTTGCGGGAATTTCCGCAAGGAGTCTGATGAGGACGTTCCTGGTAGAAATTGTTGTGATGCCAATTTCTGTCTTCTTTTGGACACTGAACAAAATGTTTTCGCTGGTGGAAATCCACCTTTATCCTTCATCTAAAGGTGGTTTCACACCGAGTAAAGGATATTGTGCGGATGTTTAGGACTCTCTATTGGTAGAATAGACTTCATACGGTGTATGGTGTGAGTTTTTACTTTGCAAGGAATTCTTTTCTCCAAGTGTAGGAATTAACCTTACAGAGAAAACCAAAGTCACAAGAAACTCTTACTCTTTTCTTGTGACTATGATAAAATCAGTGTTTCTTTTTATACTTTTAAAATTACATGATGTACAAAATAGTACGAAATATGTTAATGATGATGATTGTTCCGTGTTATTTAGGCGTGGTCACACTGATATATGTCGAGAATAGATTTTGAAGTGTGTTATCTTCTCTCGTTCAAATTTCTTTGGAGGTGTGATTAAGATATAAAATAAACTTCATAACTTGAAAGCACGTAGAAAATCCTCTTAAACGATGCCGGGGACGAAGCGAAGCTCCACATTTTCCACCAAGATATCCTTCGCTACTTTTTGGATGTGTTTTTAAAAATATCTAGATTTAACGTTCCAAATTTTACTGCCACGTTTACTGACCGTATTTCTTATCTAATTTTTTTTCAAGTAGATGTTTTTAGCTAAAATGGACACATATACAGAGGATACATTTGAACCATACAATCCCATGTTTGTTTAGTGTATCATCGTATAATACTGGACAGTTTCCTACTCTTACCTGCATTTCTGTCTGTTTCGCATCGTTATGGGTACATTTTAGCGATAACAGGCTGGACTGAACTTAAGGGCATCCTACGAAACCACTTGGATCTAAATCGGGTAAACCGGATTACCGGAATATCTCCAGGTCTTTGCCCTAGTGAAATCTTCTAATACCTGTGTTCAAATCCGGACAGTGGTTGTTTTTTTGTGTGTAAAACTCAAATTTATAAGGTAAAGCACCTTAAAATGTAAATTTCCTTGTTCCTAATTAGTTACAAATAGTTTTCTCCAACATTCTTACAGCATGGGTAGAGATATAATTGGAAATAATACTTCGTCACCGATTTTCATGAAAACGAGGTTGCATCGAAAGCATGGGAATATTTCGACTTGGGTAATCAAGGCAAAATATAAAAACTATGTTTCAATATGGCGGATAAGTAGTGAAGAGGCGTACAGAACTTTCAAAGGCCTAGCGGTGACCTACAGCTAGAAAATGGATGATAAATAAACTATCCGAAATAAGAAGTATCCGGAATTAGACGATGATACGCTAGTAAACTCTTTTAGCAAGCAAATATTCTTTACCTGTCAAGAATAGGTACGTGTCAAGAATAGGTGCCCCTACCTTATAAACATAACTTTTAATTTAACTTTAAATAACAATGTATTTGAAAGAATAGAAATTTACATTTTATCTCCGGGCAATACTATTACAGTATTTTTATTTAAATAATTTAAGGGTTGAAAGAACGCAGTCTTTCTGTAATTATGACTTTTTAAGATATTTAAAAATATCCACATTTCCCTTGTTATTACACAGTAAAAGTATACATCCATTGGAAGCTAAAAGAATATTTATACTTTCCATAGACAGTATATGGGATTACATTTTTGGATTTTTTTCCAGGATCGAAGAAAAACGGCAAAATCTGAAATTCGACACTTTTCGTAATTTTTATTCCTCTTTCAAAACTACAGAATATTTTTTCACCAACGCCATTCTGTTCAGCATATATTAATCTAAAAATTTTGTCACAGTTTTTTCGTTACACCAAGGAAACCCCTGTTTTTTCCATATAAGTTCCAATTATATTTTTTCATTATTATCTAAACTTCAGAGGCATATAACTTTTTAAAAAATACTTTAAAAACAAAGCTGTGATACAATAAGTAAGCCACAAAGTTTTTTGCGCTTGTCAAAGTCGTTGTCATGATAACAAGACAAATAGTTTTAAGAGAGGAATCACAATAGGGTAAAAAATAACGTAAAATATTATTCCGAGAAACGAGCGTTATAAGATTTTGAACAGGTCTTTGATCTGCACAGATCAAAGTAGTATGTCGAAAAAACAAGCAAGTCTGCATTATTATCTCTTTCTGTACACATGTCGTGCGTGAAAAGATGAGCAAATCTGAATATAAAATATGCTGAAACTATAACGATTAAATGTTGAGATGTTGTTAAAACGTCTGTAAATACTAAAGGATCACTAATGCTATATTATGCACTAAAATGATTTAACCCTAAATTTTCCCCACTTCCCATTTAAATTTTTAGAAAATAAGATCCTCAGTAGATAGATTTTTTGAATAACTTCTGGAATTCTTTTAAAAATAAATTATGTATGAATATTTTTACAAAAAAAACATTATTTGTCAAGAATATTTCTTTCTAACACGAGTATTATTATAATGATAATAAATAATAAAAATATGTATATACTCGATAACCCAAACAAACGGGTGATTTTAAAATCATTGAGTCAAAAAATGTAATTTCGGTAAAAAAAGTCAGGCAAGGTGGTCCAAAGATGGTAGACTTGGTTTTTCACTGAATTAATGGGAATTTTTTTGCGATTACTGCCATAGGGGCTCCGCAAATTATTTTTTAAAAATCTTTTTTCATTCTCGGAATATTTCAATTTTAAGAAATTGAAACTTATTTATGACTTCACAAATTATGATGTCATAAGGTGGTTTGAAAAAACGCTGACACAAACTTACTTTTATAACTTTGTTAACAGGATTTTTAATTTTAGGAATAAATTTAACTTAAAATTTAAATGACGTGGGAAGTTCAAATGTTGAAATCTGTTCATTTGGTTGGTGAGGAAGAGAATGAAGATTTGTATGCAGACTTTGAGCAAGAATATAATCCTGCTTTTGATACTGAGGTACTTACTACCCCGGCAGATTTAAACATCTGGATCAGATTGGATAGGACTGGATCAGGTCAAGATCTAATCTGGTCAATGTGGCAGTAAAACGTTTTAACACTGAAGGTTGTAAAACAAATCGTATTTTGTAATTAATATTTTGTGCTCTTTTACCTTCGATTATTATATATACAGAGATGTTCAGTAGAAAAATCTGGAAGATAAATACAAGAAACTTAAAATATTTCAAGAAAGAAAACACAAAAGGGGAATATATCATTTACTTGTTAGTGATTTGTTGCTCTTTGTTTTACCAAGCTTTCAAGACGAAGAGAAAGTATATCAGCTGCAGCATCTTTGCATAACAAATTACTCCCCTTGTTTGTTTTTGTTCTCACATGTCACCATAGCTATTGATTGTACTATTAATTTTGTATGAAACATATCATTCACTCATTGGCTAATTAAATCAGTCCATCATGGATTGCCAATTGGATCAGAAAAAAAACATTTGAAACTTTTTCTCAAACTGTTTTGTTGATCAATTTGGAATGGGGAAAGTGGTTTCTACTGCACTTTACAGGTGTATTTTAAAGTCTCAGAAGAATAATGTATTGTTCATAGCATTTGAAACTATAGTATACACAAACAGATATCTAAATTCACAAAATTCTAAATCAACTGATTGTAATTAGATCAGTCAAGATCTTAAGGTTGGCCTTTTGATCAACGTTGCATAATGCTAATTGGAATTCAGTGTATTTCCTAAGAAAACACCTCTCCAGTACTTATTGACTATATGATCAACATGCTGAACAATATGCAACACAGACACAAGTGATAAGTTTTGTTAGATTGATCATTATTATTTGCATTAATATCAGACATGTTTCTATTATTGACTGTAACTGCATATTATTTAGGAGCTTTATGAAGATGAAGGATTTCAACAAGCTTTAAAAAGTAGTTATGGGAAAAGACCAGGACCGGTTAGTAGTTACAACAGTCCTCAAAATTTGCTATGGCATTCACCTGTGAAGAAGTGCAATTTTTCATCCAGTCCGACTGAAATATATATTCAAATGCACTCCTCCACAGGTGATTGCTGTAATGAATTTTAAGGACTGTTCAATATTTATATCTATGACAGGGACCACCATGTTGCAAAACAATTTTTTGGTAAATTTGAAATAAAACTAAATTTGATAACCAAATTCAACAAAAAGGGAATCCATGCAAACAGATGTTATATTCTTCTGTAAATTTTGATTTTTGAGACGATTCCATAGCTGGTGCACATATCAAATCTGAATATAACTGTTGGACACCTATGAAGGAGTTTGTTATTGTAGCTTTAGGCTTGCCTCGGATATCAAGTACTGGAGGTAATGGCGTATGCTATTGCTATTACAATAGGACAGCAAACCTGGAGCTATACTCAAAAACCTCTTCTTCACATTTATTATTTGCAACTTATTTCGAACACTGAGATATATAAAGGGCTTGTGGGGTAGTCACGGTAAATATTTTGTAAGGTCTAATATATATTTTTTCCTGATTTGTCCCATCATTATGAATTAAAAAGAGAATGAATGTGGTTGAAATAATATTATATGTATCATGAAGTAACTGCTGGACATCACCTGTGGAGGAGTGTTTGTTGAGTATACTACACTAAAAGAGTACTCTTCCACTGGTGATGTCAGACAGTTATTTCAAAGCTTGCATACTGTGTATCAAGTAATGTAATATTATTGCATTGTAAGTCTAAACTACTGCTATGTGCTAACAATCTCTGTGGATGAGTGATATTTACTATACGCTTGCCCTCTTCAGCAGTGTATACCCACTCTCAATGCTAATGCCTGGACACTTCACAAAGAGAGATAATCTATCCGATTGCTGATGGAGGTGGCTAAATCGGGTCTCACTTCACTTGTGGTGTGTTTGTGTGTTTCTTTCTTTGCTTGTGTGTTTCTTTGTTTGTAAGGACTCTGGTTAGCAACATTTGATCAGTGTTGTGAGGGGAGCTGGAACAAGAAAGTGTATTACTTTTTAATCCCCAAAATACTTTGTTCCAGTAGGTGACTGATGAACCTTTTGTTATTTTGAGATAGTCCTACTATGTATTCTTTGTTGTGGTTTTACGTGGATGTTTAACCATATTTATATGCTATTTTTATACTACTTTTATATTATTTTTATACTTTTCATACCATTTTATACTTCTTTTTTGAAAGCATTTTCGAACTATAACGTACTATACTATTACAATTATACTGAGCATAGTTGAACAGTGTGACTATGTGCATGTGTCTTCAAAATGTTTCTCTCCATACACATAGTGTATAATACATATAACGGTGACATTTGTCATTTTCCATCATCATATAATACTATTTACACATAAGTTTTCCCAAACAAAAAAATTAAATATTTTGTTGCTTTTATATTCTTCTTCATACATATTTTTTTGTCATCTTTTCTTGTTTGATTTTAGAAGTTAACATGACAGATTTCTATCTTAAATATATACTATATGCTATAATTCATGCTATATACTATATATACTTAAATATATACTATAATGCTATAATTCATGCTATATACCATATACTATATATATATATATATAGCATGTATTATAGCATATATGCTCTATACTATACTAGTTATTATACTGTATGTTATACTAACTATTATGCTATATACCCACACTCTCGGTCTTTTATTTCCACTCACGATCAGCACTGTACTGTATACTATAAAATTATAATTGAATATATATATTTAAAAAGACATGATTTATTAAAAAAAAAAACATTGATTACAGATGATCTTCATTTAAATATGCTGTTCTTTTATAAATTAATTTGAACATAAATTAATTTGAACATACTGCCCAAGGATATATAAAATTTTTAATGTAAAATTTCTGCATAATATATGAAGCATGAGTTGATCATAGAGAAGGTTTAGTATAATGTCAAGATAAATATTCAAGTCTGGAAATAACTGACGAATATCATATGGTGGGGTGTTTGACGGTATAGTTTTCAGCTAAAAACTATCATCAAGCCTAAATATAACTGCCAGTTTTTGAGTATAGTGTTTAGTTTTTAAGCTGAACACTATACTTATACTCAAAAAACACTCCTCCACAGGTGATGTCTAGCAGTTATATTCAGGGTTGATCATCGAAAGTACTCCTCCACAGGTTATTTTATTTCCAGACTTGGTTTTAGTTTCTTAAGAAAACTTGTGTTTTCTTAAAAGCCTGTTTCAATGGCATTAACACAAATTAAGGAAAGAAATGAAGAGCGGACCAAGTAAATAAGTCAAATAAATACAATACTATTTATACATTTTTGTGAACATTACTTCAGAAGAAACCCTTCAGAGTATTTCAACTGTCCTGTTTTTCAAAGCACTGAGCTTGGAAGGAGAAACTATCAGATGTGTCCAGGTGTGAAATAATAAAACTAAATTAATATAGAAAGTATTGAAACTAAATTGCTGGGCCTGGTTGTTTAAAAGTAGGATAACTCTACCAACTACCTCAAACTTTTTGCCCCAAGGCAAATTCTTTTTTGGTAAGGTTAGATTAAATATATTTGACTAAATTCAACAAAAATTGAAGTCAATTAGAAGTCATTTAGGTCAACAAACTTGTAATGGATTGGTTTCTTCAGTACGAGAAACCAATACATTGCAAGATTGTTGATTCGGTATTCTCTGTAGATTTTATTTTTGAGACGGTCCCCCAACCCATGGATAAAATTAATATATTACGGTAATCGACAGATTTGAGCATTGTTTATGTATTGAGTCCACTCTCCGAGCAAAGGAATGCCAGCAAAGAGAAAGAATTCACTGCAACACTTACTTGCAGACCTAACCAATACCGTAATGCATCGATTAAGCGCCCAAGCGCTTATTTAATTTTCGAGCCTCAAAGGGGGGCACTTATTCGAGGAGGCCCTTATTCGAGGGGGTGCTTATTCAGTCAACAAAACTTAAGGTACTTAAAAAGTTTTAGGAAAAATAGAAAAAAACACCACACTGATATGCTCGTATTATACTGTTTCTTCTTTTGTTAATAAATTTCTACACCTTCATCGTTTGAATTCTCATCTAACAGCAAAAAACTATATTTGGATTTTCGTTTTCACTAAAAAATGTTTCAACAAAGGTTGAATTCGAATATGCGCCCGGGAGCTTATTTAATTTTAAATTTCTAGAAGAGGGTCGCTCATCCGAGGGGGGCTCTTATTGAATTTTTTGCAAAAAAAGAGGCGCTTATTTGAGGGAGGCGCTTAATCGAGAGGGGCGTTTAATCGAGGCATTATGGTAAGTAAGTTAGTAAGAGAAGTTAAAGGTATGTACAAAAATACCCTAAGACCTTTTTTATTCAAACTTTTCCTTCTACAGTCTAGATGAATGTTCACATTGCTAGTAACATATTCTGACGATTTGACTCTATTCGAATGAATATTAGTGGAGATATAATTGATTGAAGTAAAAAATTATATATTTTCTATGCTCACTGTGTGTCAGTCATCTTGTTTGGCCAAACATTTTCTGTTTTCAAAGAAGAAGATTGCTGGTTTTGTCACTTATTGACATCAGAGTGTGTTCAGTGTGTGTCACTCTATCCATTTGACATATATATAGAAATTCTGACCAATAACAGGTGATATATAACTTTAAGCATGAGCCTCAATATTGTTACAAACATGACTCAGCTTAAATTAATGTTACATTAATCTTATGAGAAGAGATTACGTCAATAACAAAATTATAAAAATTACATTAATGAGTGTTTAAAATTATCGTTAAATTTTAATTATGTTTCGCTTCCTTCTGTTGGGTATAAAAGGAGCTGAGAATGAACTACGTGTTACTTCCATTTCATGCGTGGACTTGGAAAGGAGGGTGAAGGTAAGACATGAGTTATCTATTAATTTTCTTTTTTCTTTTATTGTTGAAACGTTTCTTTGATTTACGAAGCAAGAAATTGCTAGTGCCAAGAAACATTGTAGTACATTTAAATTCTAGAAAATATTGATGTTCCCCAGTGGGCAAGAACTTGCTCAAAGTCTGCAGTAAAGACGCTAGAACAACGTTGAAAACGTTGTTTTAGCGTCTTCACTGCAAACTTAGAACTTGGTCCTGATCAATGAGTTACCTCCTTTATTATGGTTCCCCTTTGGCGACAATAGATTTTAAAGGGAATCATATAGATAATTTTTTCCATTATCATTCTAGATGAAGCTGCTATACTTGGTGTTGTTGTTTGGCTTGATCGCCACAATTTCTGGAGGTAATTTGTAGTATTTTTAATACCCTCAATCAAACATCTTGTCCCCATAAAAGCAACTTCATCCCATTCACACCCTGCAAACCCATCAAATTGGTAATATCACAGACGACCTATTTTAACATGAATGAACACCTGGCATTGACAATATAAAGACAAACGTACTATAATAATTCCAAGGAATATTAAACATTCCAGGACAGTAAGAGAGAGAGTAATGCATAGAGTGAATGCCTACCAAATACATAGTTTACCCGTATTTAAAAATCCAACAGCCACTTTCTTTTGTTCTTTTTTTATATGTTTAAACGGAAGCAAAAATATAAGGGATTTATTTTTATTACTACTTTTTGGAAAATATAAATATGAATGGAAGTTTTAAGAAAAATTTTGGAGTGCCGTACTCTTTGTGAAAGGTTTGAAATAAGCGCCACTTCTAAATAAGCGCCGCATTCTTTCGAAACTGCTGCGCTTATTCAGTGAAGATATTTTCAAGTGAATTGAAAAACATGGCAACGAGGTTAGTCATCCTCGGTTTATAGCAGTGTAAATGTCACGAGCAATTGCTGCAATACATAAGTACGCTAAGAGCTAGAACTCCATACCGCTACGCTTGGAAATCACGTCTACAAGAGATCCTGGATACGACCGCTTGGCAATATACATAGAACGTTTAGAATTTTTTTGACAGTACGACAAGCATAGTATTGTTATTCTTCTAAGATTTAAATAAGCGCCGCCTCTATATAGCACTTCTGGGCGTAGTCAGATATTTACGGTATTAAGAGATCATGACGATAGACCTTTTCATAAAACAATAAAAACGAGACGTTCGTTTCTCACAGTAGAACTTCTTACAATGCCTATAACTTCCTTTGTGTGTAGTGGTTCCTCGTTTTTATTGTATTATGAACAGTTCTATTGTTTTTCTTTTATAGCCGCATTAAAGGATGATGATGAGAAGGTAAATAAAAACAATTTCGATGACATTGCTGATGAGGAAGAAGATGAAGACAGCGATGGTGATTTGGAAGGAAAAGAAAATGATGATGATAACGATGAAGAAAATGAAGATAGTGAAACTGAATTAGAAGAAGTGACTCCAGAAGACTCTGATCTTGAGATGTCTAAAACTGATGAAGTTTCGTCACCAGGTATTAATCCTACTCTAACGTGCAAGCCTACTAAATATGGTCCCGTATTCGGACGGTGCATATATCTACTTATAAATACGTGAAAACGAGTCGTTGGCTGATCAAAGTAGAACCTGATGCAATGCAATAACTTCCTTTTTGTGAACTGCAGTGTTATAATGCAATATAATCGCTAAGTTATTACATTGTAAAAAATTCTACTTTGAGCAACAAACACCTCCTTTTCATCATGTTATTAAAAGGTCTTTTTTAAAAGGTTTTTTCCTTTGAATTTTAAGACTTTGACATTTATATTTCCTTCTGGTGCAAAATGGTTGAATTTTTAAATATTTTCCTGTTTTTTAAAATTCTATTACACTGGCCATGCATTTATGCTTTGTTTCCGAATACCGTCCCGTTTATAACGGGATTTGGAATATGTATTGTTATGTGTGTTAATAAGCAATCCAAATATGGATTAATGCAGAAAACTAAGGAACGTTTTTGGTAGGCTTTTACGCTATATTAAACCATCATTGGGGACAACTTGTTCAAACTATACAGTAAGGACACTGGCGCAAAGTTGAATAAAATACTTTGTATTTAAAAAAATGCAGTTTGAAAATTTTACATTATTCTCTTGGGGTCATTTGAAGAATAGAGTAATAAGGTTTAGTATTGCAATGTTTAGTCTGTTTTATTTTTATTTAGTGAAAGATGCAAAATTTTATCGTCGTCGTCGTCGTCGTCATCACCGTCCTCGTCGTCGTCGTCGCAGCAGATATTCCCGTCGCCGACATCACCGTCGCCGACGTCACGGCTGAATATTTAATACAGCTACAACATTAATCATTTCTAAATAGAATCTGTACGATGTATGTTGTAGACCAACCTTGATCCCAACTCTTCTCTAGACGATAGAAGAAGTGCTAGGATGGAGGTTATGTAGTAGATGTTTCTTAATGTTTCATTTGAAAACCGCGTGAAAAACTACTGAATGCGGGCCCAATTATCACTGTATTTTGAACTATGTATAGACCTATTCATAAACCAATTAAGTCCCTGCATATAAAGAAAGTTATTGCATTATAACAAGTTTTACTTTGAACAACGAACGCCTCATTTTTCTTGTTTCACGGAAAGGACTATTGTTATTGTGTAGGAGTAAATTTGAGTATATCTTCAGGCCGGCAATACACAGTCCCAATATACGGTGCTATACGAGTGTGTATTCAAGAGTTTTTCGCGCTGTGGGAATGATACTTTTCTTTATGGGTTTGTAATGTTGTAGTAGGAAAGTCAATTCTCGTATATTATAATTGATTGTATACGTGTCTTTAATATTCACCAGTAATAAAACTTATTGCGAAAAATTTGAGTCTTTTCTCTTTCTTTAAATTCAGTTAAAT
>JAULBZ010000263.1:0-35017 GCA_032360805.1 Neoturris breviconis
GCATCATCAAAACTAGAATATTTCACTGAGTACTGTTCCTGAGAAATACCTTCATTCACCGATTGACCTCTAGGAGAAGACAGATTGAGAATGATGCGATGGGACCCATATTTCTTAGGAACAGCACCCAATGTAGAGCAATGAAAAGGAACTAGTGGAAGGACCACAAAAGGCTCAGAAGTATGGCCACGAGTAACCTCTTTAAAAAGAGCTTCCGAAACCGGCAAAGGATTTGAGCGAGCAGAAATAAGATTGTTAGGACGAGTAGAAGACACAGAGCCCATTATGAAAACAATCCACCATATATGACACTATACTACGATCAGGATGATTAACCAGCAAGTGCTCTAAAAAGGCAACATTAACAGGCGAGACTGCAGAATCAGGCAATGGACAAAAAATACACCCAGGATTAGTATCGCAGATTTTGCAATGGAGCATGCCTCAAAAAAACGATTGTATAAATCATCATCCACACTGGACCAAGACAAGGATGGATCCTGGGCCATGCAGAAAGAAACATGCAATCGTAATTTGAGCCATGCTGAAAATGTAAACTTACTGGCAAAATCACAAATTATTGATTGATATTGAATTAATTCAGAACTACGATAAGGCCAAAAATGCACATAAATATGCATAAAGTTGGACCAAGCAACCATCCAAGAATTAAAATTGGAAATCTTTGGCTTATCCTGGTTCTTTGGAACAAGACAAACCAAAGGAATTTACATTTACATACTCTCTAGTCTTAATTTTATTAGTGGCTGTCTTCGGGACTGCTGGTAACGAGGCATGCTCATCAGAAAGCAGCTCAGAAGGCAACAAAGGATCGTTGGGGACAGCTAAATTAGGTAAAACATTACCAGATGCCACCAACTGTGTTGGTTGACTTAAGCTGAGATGCTGACGCACTTCTTGAGCCACGATGGTCGAAATGTCGATTGTTCGCGGATTTAGTGCAAGATCAGGTGACAACTGCGATGAACATCCAATGTTTTGACGACCATTAAATTGATTGGTAGCGTCAACAAAATTGAATTGCTGCGGCAAAACAGGAACGGCCGGAACAACCACAGGATTATGAATAATCAACCTTGACTGTCTTTTATCCAATAGAATAACAACGGAATTTCAAGATTCTTAAAGCTTTCAAAATGTTTGGATGAGCAGCAAAATAACTTGTCCGAACTGTAAGAGAACTCGATCCAAAAGGCAGAGTCTGGAGCTAGCACAAGGCATGAACTGAAAACTAAATACACGGTAGCCGAGATAAATATGGTAGAAAAATATATGCAACTTGAATCAGCGACCGTGAAACTAAGATGGCGCAAAAAAGGAGGCAACATCTGTAAAACTTTTTGCTGCATTGTTATTGTTAAAGCTATTTGACCCCAAAGAGCTCGGCAGGTGTAATTGTCGTGGATGGCGAAAACCTGCTATTGATGCAGATAAGCTGGATATTGTGCGTTGCTTCTGCTGGAAATTGTACCCATCAGAAATGGCTCGACAAAATAAGTGGAAACTTTGTATTACCGCAATAGATGAAATGCTTCGTAAAGGAAATAGAACCAAGAAACACATGTCTTGTCGTTATTAACACATGTCTTGTCGTTATATAACATAATCATATTCTGCTAGAACAGTATTGCCATGATCGTGCATCACTAAAACCCATTCTAGCGCAAATAAATTGCATTTTTATTACTTTTTTCCTAAGTTCAGTTGTGCTTTATCTGAATGAATGCGTAATGTCAGAGTTTTTTGGTAATGTGTTTTCCCACATAATACCAGAAGTAATGCTTTTATTGATTGCAAAAATAAATTCCACAAAATTTGCAGTTTTGGAGGTATTTATACAACTTTGAAGTTTCCTCAAATAATTATTTTATAACTGGTACACAAAGAAATGTCAGTACAGATCCATATATATAACAAACAGTACACATTTCAAACGCTGACGTACATTATAATGTGGGTAGGCAAATCATACTTATGTGCTTAGGTTTAACATTCACTTGGTTTGGTGGGCTACTTTCAATACCATACCTTTGATTATGTAATATCCTAGAACTTTATGTATCTAGAACATATGTATTCAAGATGTATTTTTCATCAGCACTCCGTCGCGTCAAGCTTGGCAGAGATAGTAGAAACGCATATTCATATCTACGAAAAAGGATGGATTTACCTTTGAGTCAACATGGAAAAAGTAAAATTGCGACTGCTAATTTCTCTATCTCAACTCAACTAAACTATGAGACTCACTTCAAGAATAGCATTGAAACGCCAGAACAATTTTGGGATGAACTTGCACAAGATGTAACATGGTTTAAAAAATATGATAAAGTGTTAGATCATACAAATCCTCCTTTCACAAAATGGTATATATATATATACTGTAGATATTTTAATCAATGATTTTGTGTGAGATTTTGTTGTGTGATTATTGTGGATCAGACCTAAAACTAGCTATGGCAAATATAAGGACCAGTATGATTTAAGTTTTGCTTTGATTGAAGAGGTTGCTTGAATTTGAGGAGGGGCATCCAATATAATTTTATTTTTTCAATTGTGACTTTTCACCATCATTCAATGTTTAAATAATGTTACACTTTTTTGTAGGTTTGTTGGTGGACAAATGAATACATGTTACGAGGCTCTTGATGTCCATATTGAAAATGGTTTTGGAAATGATACTGCTATGATATATGAAAGCCCTGTTACATCAACAACAGATCATCTAACTTATCAATACTTAACAGAGCAGGTAAACTTTATATTACTATCCTACATCACCTGTGGAGAAGTATTTTAAAGTATAGTTTTCAGCTTAGCAGCACTCCTCCGCAAGTTATGTGCGACAGTTTCTTCGAGGCTTGGACTTTGGGCTCACTTTAGACTCACTTTGGACTCACTTTAAACTGCTGATTCATCTATTTAAACTGATCACAAAGTTAAATAACTTAAAACAGCAAAAATAGCTAACTGTAGTACAGAAATATAATAAGCTAGCGGCATGCTGTTCAGTGTATCAGTCACTTTTAGGTATAAAAATAAGAACACCTCACTGTACAATGTTTGTTATTGGAACAGCATTTTAAAATCTCAGAAACAATAACATGAATAGAGCAGAAAATGATTTTGAAAGCTTCATGACAAATATACCATTGACAATTTTTCTTTGGGAACAGACCAATAACTAGTGCTATTTTGGATACCTTATATGAGATCAATGATAGCCTAAATTAAGAATGGCATAATCAATGAGACATAATATTAACTTTAATTGGGGAAAGTGCAGTTATTGTCTATGTATGTCTGTTCTTTGGTAAAAAAACAAAACAATTCTTTATTCGGTCAAGCTGGTTAAGTGATTTTAAAGAAAACTGGTTATTTTTGATGGGGAACAACACAAGATTATTCAAAATGTAGCATTACTACTCCATAGGAATTCATTAAACAAAACATCAACTATAATGGTGTTTTATTGACAATCTTGTCTGCAATAGTATCGATTCTTTCAAACAAAATAATATAATAATGTTCAAAAAAACTTTTAACTTCCGGAGATCAGAGAGTGAAAAATAGCAAAAGCCTTACTACCTTCTTGCTGTAAGAATAGTTTGAGCATTAGTGAGACAACCTTTTCCAAAAATAGTTGTAGTTCTGGCAGTGAGGAAGGTATATGTTCCAGATTATAACACCATGTAGGATCACAAACCAATGATGTCATGTTACAATGAAACAAGATAGTGAAGAAGAAGATAAGAAATGTTGATTACTCCAAGTGTAGTTGGCATGCAGACCAATGATGACTTTTGCCAAAAGTTTATCCTGCCTGACAAGATACAAATGAAATTTGAAAGATTTGTTCGGTGGTTGCGAATTTATTTCATTCTTTCTCCGTGTACAAAGTGCAAGTCCAGAAATATTTTTTAATTGTTCTACATCCTTACATTAAACCATATGACCATCTATAACCTCAAATATATATACCCAATGAACGTCATCTAAAGTTTGCTCTAACAATTCACACGACACAGGTCACGAGTAAAAAACTTCAAGTTTCTTTGCAAACGAGAGCAGAATTTACATGCTTTTTTTAACAACATTTCGGTAGTTCTCCTACATTATTTTAAAGGTTTGAAAAAAAAAAAGAAAGTAAATAATATCTATCAGGAAGGAGATTGATTTATTTAAAACCACTCAGCCATGAAGTATTTTACAACATAATCAATAATTAATGGTTATCCTCAGTTAGTCTCTTTTTATTATTGCACAGCCACTCCACTGGAATAAAAGTTAGACTTTTAAATAAATCTCTGTAGAAGCATAAAAGACTATAATATTAGTCAAATAGCCTAGTTGTGACAGATGTTTTGATTCGTTCTATCCACAAGCCCAATTTAAGTAACATGATAGATATTGGGAAGCAAGAAATATTTATGAAAAATCGCCCACAATATTTTTTTCAACGTGCGCTGTACCAGCTTTATCGCTCAACGACGTTAAGACGCATTTTTGGCAGCAAAATGTACTATTTTTAAGGCCAAAGTTCTTTAGTAAAGCTTTATTTTTGCTTCTTGAAAATTTTACTTTCCTAATATAACATTTTGAGAGAGGAATTTAAATATGGAAGAATTCTTGACCAAAAATGATGTCATTGCTTAAAAAATATGACGTCATATTTGGGTGTTATCTGTCAAACATTCCGGATTTTAAAAGTTAATTAAAAGGTTTATCATTTTCAGCCGCCAGATACGTCAAAATAAACTTCTTATTGCGCTAATTCAGCAGAAAAGCATTACGACGTCATAAAATCTATAACAATGTACAGACGTTGTTGAGCAATGGATGTAAACTTAGCATGCAAAAACACATGAAATATTATATTTACGTGTATCCAAAGGACTCTGACAAAGCAGTGGTCTTTAAAATATCTGGAGCAGATGAAAAACTAAAATCTTTAGAGCTGGCTTTCCTTCTTGACGATGTCATGTCAACACTGTGTATCAAGTATTTTGGCCTTTTCCTCTGATGGAATATCATGGACGTTAAACTGCAAATGGTCTGAAGAACAGTTGAAACAATCATAAGCATGACAATTTGGCATTGCATATAAAATACGTGAAGCAACATAGAACAAATTTACTCCTAGAAAGGAAAGATAAGTATTTGACTAATAAATATACAAATAATAGACCGTTAATAAGATAACTAACACCTGATAATAACCATTATTGTTAGACAAAGATTTAACTGTTATGATTGCTTGAAATTGAAATTATTTTTTGAAACATTATGATGCCACATGTTTGCTTGGTTCCAGTCTTGACTAAAAAGCTCGAAATTTTTAGCAGTTGTAAAGTTTATATTCGGGATTCTTTGTTAGACAGTTTGTTAGAATTACTGAATTTTTGTTTGGTTTCCCTTTGAGAAATATTAGTACATACATAATAAAACATGGGAAATTGTGCTATAAACATTTTCTAATAACACACCATGAACATTTGAAATCACTGGAACAGCAATACAGTAATTCATTTTCCATTTTATATCTTACTATGATATGCCATAAATATATTGGATATACCGGAACAGTATGGTGGCCGAACATTGCCAAAATAACAACTTCGTTCCAGTCTTTTTAAAAGCATAAAGTTGAATTAAAGCATGCTTTTGTTATTGGGTACCTGTTAAAGTACCTTCAATATTTTTTACATTGACCGAATAATCTTGTTATGCCCAGTATTTGCAAATTCAAAATAGAATGATAGAACAGTAATACAGTAATGTTCAGCCACCACAGTATTTGAATTTCTATTTTATGACCTACTACATGATGAGATTTATATAAATTGAAACTGTTGCATTCTTTAGTGAGCCTGGATTAAAGGTTAAAATGGATTAAAGATTAAAGGTTAAAATTCCAGCCTGTATAATGTTTTTTGGAATTTTTTCTCTCCAGAAATTTACCCTGTGCTATAAACTGCATTTAATATTGAATTTTTACATACTTTGATGTATTATTTTCAGGCATCTAAATTTTCAAGGGTTCTCATTGATAATGGTGTCCAGAAAGGTGATCGTGTTGTTATTTATATGCCAATGATTCCAGAGGTGAGTCATTTATAACTTTTTATTCATATTTATCAAACCTGAAAATAACTTCTGAACATTTTGTGTGACAGTTATATTCAGGCTTGTTCACTTTAGTAGACATTGATAGTATAATAAGGACAGAGAAATTATATTTTGATTTTTCTGCTCCATATAAATGTGTATTTCTGACTGACCAGTTATCACTAATAAGTGTCCCTGACACTATTGCGATCACTTTGCGGCGTCGTCAAAAGTGGAGACTTAGAATTCTTTTGAGAATTTGAATTATAATGAGGTTGTGACCACATTCACCCAAATAACATCTAAAATTATTCTAGTTATTCTAGTTATTAAATATAAAATACAACTAATATCGAAATAACATCTAAAATGATAAGGGGAGAAGTGGAGAGACTTCAAAAGTTTTTGGCAGACTTTTTGTATGTTGGGGAAGCTTCTTCCTCAATTTTTTCAGATGATAAGTGATATTTTTTATTAAAAATAATATTTAAAATTTCAAGAATTGGAGTCTCTATTTTGATTTTGTAAAGCTTTCTTCAATTTTGAAATATTAATGCTATACCCACTTAAAGGTCTTAAAATATTAAATTAAAGTTTTTATAAAAATAATAATTTCTCTTATTATAAATTAGTAATATGATGCTATACACTTCAAAGGAAGAATTTTTTAATAAAAGAATCTTATAAAAAGATAGTAATAACTTTACTAATTGCTCTCAAATTAAATTAGGAATATAATGACAATACATAATTCAACAGAGGAAGATTTTTTTAATAAAATAATCTTATAAAAAGATATTGAATAATAAAGAAAATAACATTCTTCTGTTATATTTTTTTTTTCTCCAGTGCTTCATAACATCAACTAGTAAAAACCATTCATCCTATATATATTAAAAATGGATGTATTAAATAGAACTGTAATAGGGCTAGTAAATACTGTCCTATGTATAGAATGTATAATGTATCTTTAAATAAATATATAATAGGTTAGTATATACTTTTTTTCAGACAATATTACTATTGTTTATTTTACCTGAAACTTTATCAAGTTAATAAGGACATGAAATCCTAATACCATGTAAAATTTGGTTTTTTTTCCTTGATATGAGATTTCACTATTCTCCTCCACAGTGACTTGACATAATGTTACCTTGATTAAGGTGTTCCAATTGTTTATTTGATCTGAAACTCTATCATCTTAAGAAAAAGATATTTCAAACACTGCATAATGTGTGTATGCAAATCATATTTATGTGCTTAGGTATAACTTTCACTTGGTTTGGTGGGCTACTTTCAATACCTTTGATTAGTATTTAATTTAATTCTTTATTTTATAAGTATTATAATTAAATACTTCATCAAGACAGCTTTCTTATATAGTATATACATGGTACTATGATGTATGATGTATGAAAATCATTTCAATATCCTAGGCTTTTTTAAGGTTTGGTGGGGTGCTTATTGGCACTTTTTGGAGGTGGCATTTTAAAGAGCGTGACGCTTAATAAATGAATTAGGTCTGGTACTTTTAGTTCTTTAAGAAAATACATCACTAAATATCAGCAAAATCATCTTTGTCATCAAATTGATTTAGTGCAATTTAAATCTCAGGTATATCTCATATTGAACTCAACGTTGTTCAAGAGTTTGAACTCAACGTTGTTCAAGAGTGCTTATCTAGCAAATCCCAATGATGACTTCAATTTGAATTGAGTTGAAATTGCATTTAAGTCGTATGTATTGAATGCTCAACTTGATATTCTATTTTCTCTATCAGCCCTGTCAATAAGAATCCCAAAGTGTATGTAAAGAATTAGTGATGACAAAGTATTTTGCGTCAGTTTTTACATCAACAGTGGCAAACGTAGACTTGGTGGTTGTGGAAATGACTTTGGCAATAATTGCTGACACAAAAGTACTTTGGGTCATCATATACGTCAGCATTTGCTGATTGCTGGCACTAATTGACAGGGCTGTATAATAATAGTACTCGAAGTAAGGACTAATAATCACTGTGGTGAACAATTTTTGAGCACACCTTTAGGTAGAAATCCTAAAGCTGTCCTGTAGAGTGATTATTTGATTATTTTGTTTGCTGATCTTCTCTTGACCTTTAGGCAATTATAGCAATGTATGGGTGTGCAAGGATAGGCGCAATACATTCTGTAGTGTTTGGTGGTTTTTCTCCAAATGAACTTGCAAGAAGAATTGAAGATGCAGAGGTAAGCACTTGTGTAGACATTCAACTTAAGTTGTTCACTAATCCAAGTTTTCCCTCTTTGATTTAATTGTTATTGTTCCTTTATGTAATGTAAAATTACAGCACTCATGGAAAAGTTATGAAAATTGAAAACATTAAAGGAGAATTAACGACAAGAAATTACATACAATGTTTTGTAGATAAAAACATTCCATTGTAGTCAAACATACACAAATTAAAAATATATTTACATATTTTTAATAATATAGCCTTAAAGAGGGGCTTTAATTGCTCTGTTCTTGTCCACGTTTATCTTCATTACGCACTACGATTTCTGAACAACTGTTAATATATTCTTGTCACATCATTTCGCGAGCTTTTCATAATTCAAACATGTCTGGTAATAGCAGTGAGTCTATCAAAGGGAGTTAGTGTTGATGACTTTTATTGTTCAAATGATTCTAACCATAGTTTTCTTGTGATTATGTTCTAATGATTCCTTTGAACCGTCAACACCAGGCTACACTAACGAACCAGAATACACAGAGTCTGACCAAAAAAAACTTTCAGTAGTGCTAGTATCGTCTGATATCTCTGACGATGAAGATGTTGATGAACTTGACACAAGTAGGATGGAGAATCTGTACTAGTGTAGATGCAAAAGCCATTGTGTTATATTACATACGGTAATTGAATGTAAATGCTGCAGGGAGTATGAAAAGTTACTGAGCTCCAAGTATATAAATATTGACTGTATTTAACAGGGATGGCATGTATACATCGAAGGAGAAACAGAATCTTCAAAGAACTTGATACAATGTCCAATAACTAAATCATTCTTTCTTTTATATACACTGTTCATATTTTCATTGTTTTTCCCTTATAAAAACTTTTTCTCTTTTACTCAAGTCATGTTTACAAGTTTGAATCGGAAATTATAATTTTATGCACGAGTAATTTTGAATAAGTAGATAACATAACGGAATAAGTCCTCATTTACAAGTGAAACATAGGCATCAATTATTACACTCATACAATTATCATACCCACAACTTCCGGGCATAAACATGTGTGATCGCTTATATGTTTATATATTTTGATTACTCATAAAAAGTTTACTCAAATGGTGAGGGCGGGTGATCTTCTATGTCAATTTTCAGCCCAACCAAGCAATATTGCAAAGAAATATTTTACAGAGGGATATAGATATTTACGACCAATTTAAGATCAGCTTTTCATACTGTCGTTAGTTTAAGGGGAAATTTAACTTTGATAATTATATTTTTGTTTAGCCAGTTATCTTGGTCACAGCATCTTGTGGTATTGAACCTACACGAATATTACCATATGAACCATTAGTAGACAGTGCAGTAAAATTGTCAACACATAAACCAAAGAATATTATAACTGTTGACAGAGAACAGGTAATATGTGAAGAGACGTAACAGTGGCTGATAAAAACTTTTCCAGACAATTTGGGCTAAAATGCTCAAAAATTTAATTTCTGCAAAGATTTCTGTAACACTTTTACTAATGAAGATGACAAAAATGTTTAGGAAAGATGCAACAGCAATTGTGAAGTGTTTTTAGACAGTGTAAGTCTTTACCTGGAAAACTTACTGGATCATTGGATTTTATTTTTGAGATGCTCCCTCACTTTTGTCAGTCTTTGGTGTGAACATGGTAAAATGTTTAATACATTGTTTTTGTTTATGTAAATTTTTTTCAGTGTCGTAACAAGAATTATAATAAAGAAACTGACTTGTATTGGCATGATGTAATGAGCAGCGCAAGCACTCATGATTGTGTTCCAGTTGATTCAAACGACCCACTGTATATCTTGTACACATCTGGTACTACAGGCAGACCAAAAGTATGATGACATCATAAAATAATGTACCATATTTCCTTAAATTAGTGCCCGGTCGCTAATAAAACTATTTTGATTCGAAGGTGGGTGCTTAACAAAAGGGAGTGCTAAATTCAGAGTGCACTAGTAAAAAATATTTTAACATTTTCTTGGGAGATCACTTCTTTTATCACAACATTCTTGTATGTGTATGTGGTATCATTATAGTTTTATCACAACATTCTTGTATGTGGTATCGCTAGAGTTTTATCACAACATTCTTGTGATGTAGGTGGTATCGTTAGCTAGTTATATCATAACATTCTTGTGATGTATGTGGTATCGTTAGAGTTATATCACAACATTCTTGTGATGTATGTGGTATCGTTAGAGTTTTTTCACATGTATGTGGTATCGTTATAGCTTTTCCACAACATTTAAAGTAATTAAATTTCAACGGTAGATTTCTCTTCCCTGTAGTTCATGTTCATCATGTTCCTCAACAAAATATTTACAATTTGCATTTTATTTACTCTATTAATCACCCCAGGTGCTTATTTCAGGGTGGGCACTTATAAAATCATTTCCTTTTTTAGGTTGGCGCTTATTAGAGGGAGGCGCTTAATTCAGCATGGGTGCTAATTTCAGGAAATACGGTATATAAGCTCAAGCCCTCATCAGGATATAAAATTACTTTTGAACCAATGATCTTGATATTGACTGATATTGACTGGCCACACATTCACTTTTAAGATTCTCAAAACACCCTTCTTGGCAGATACCATTTATTAATTGTGTTAAATAGATTAGTTTATTATTAGTTTTGTATTTTTCAAATAAAATCTAGATAAATGTTAGAACCCATAAAAAGACCTCGTATTCCTTTATCCACACAAACCTTTTTCTGAAACAAAATTTAGATAAGTTTATTTACTTGTTTAGGGTGTTGTACGACCAAATGGTGGTCATGCAGTTGCATTGAAATGGTCAATGAAAAATATGTATGACATTCATCCCAATGATGTAAGTTGAATTATATAATACTCGCTGTGGAGGAGTGCAGTGTTTGAAGTAATGCTTGAAAATCACTTCTTTTATTTCAAGCAATAAATTTATAATATGGAGGAAAAGGGTTTATCCATGTGGTGATATGTATTACATTATGTATTACTAAATTATGTACTTTATAGCACAGTAGGTTATGGCGTCGGTTCTGCATCCAGCAGGATGTGTGATGTGAGTTTAAACCTCACTAAATCTTTTATTAAGTCCTAATTTTCAGACATTTTGAAGACTTTTAAAAGATTTGTGCAAACAAGAACTCACCAAAATATTCTGTAGCGTGTATTTGTAAAAATAAAAACCAAAAACAACAAAAAATTTCAAAAACAAAGACATTTTTGTTTTAAAGGAGCTGCACACCATTCTAAACATCACAGATCATCACTCTCCATCCTTGATTTAGATTTTTATTTCAATCCAAGAAAGTTGCGTTAATGTTGATTCTTAAACATTCCTTGTACCTTCGCACTGAATTTAATAACCGATGCATTAATCTGGTTATATGAAACATTATATTATATATATTTTTTTTTTCTTGCCCTAGAAGAAACTAACTTTGGGGAGACTTTTAATTATAACATGTAACAATTCTGGTTTGTCAATGTAGCTGTTAAAGAGTCCAGAGCATTTTGTATTATTTTAAGAAGTAAATGACATGTTCACAAAATTGTCCTGTATCTTTTCCTTAATGCTTCTTCACATTTTATTGCATTTAAACGAAACATTGTTTTATTTATTGTGATAGAGTTGCAGTAAAAATCATTTGCGAAAAATAAAATAAATAAAAACCCGCCAAAATTTCACTGTGGAGAAGTAATTTTTACAAAATCTGAAAGTAATGCCTCAAAACCACTTTTCCACAATGATTGTTTGCTTGAGCACTGAATTGATTTTTATTTTTAGGTTTGGTGGGCAGCTTCAGATATTGGTTGGGTAGTTGGTCATTCGTACATTGTTTATGCACCATTATTTAATAAAAGTACTAGTATATTATTTGAAGTAAGCAATGGATTCTTATTTAATGAAACAATGGTTTTAATTAAGATAATCATCTAGCATAAGTAGTGATTACGTGCCTAGGCATTGAGGCCCCTCAGCATAAAAAACGCTGACTGTAAGTTTATCTATTCAAATCTAGGAATATTGACCACGAGTTTCAAAATAAAGATGTATATGAATTGAACCGCTGAAATGCAATAGACTACTTATACTAAATGATTATCTTTAAAATAGTATTGCAGATTTGTAAAAAAATGATATCAATAGTTGAGGATATTGTTACACAAATAACATAAATAGGTTCCATTCTTTTATTTGAAGAAGCCTTGCTTTCATGCAATTGATGTTGTGAAAATTCGTCAAAGTCCCGTTTGTTGTTCCAAGCAACAAATACGCCATCTAATACAATATGATATGTGAGAATAATTAGAAAAATGTATATATCCCACATAATCTGAGGTCCTGATATTTGTCATGCTCACCATCAAGCCACATGGTCAATCAAATAAACAGCCATTCATATTTTTTAAGAAATAATGGATGTTCTATGTGAAAGTTTTGCTGATTGCCTAGAAGTTGCACCTCAGTGTTCTGATTGGCTTACAAACAACAATGTAAACAAATGTAGCACTTGTTTGTTTTAGGGAAAACCTGTTGGCTGTCCTGATGCAAGTACATTTTTCAGAATTATTGATGAGCATAATGTGTCTGCTTTGTTTACAGCACCCACTGCTATTAGAGTAATCAGAAATGAAGTAAGACATGTACTTTCTTAATATGTTTGTAATCTAAATGTATAGACAGCATCAATGTTGATTTTGTGAGGAATCTTTGAAATAAGTACGAATTTTAAACTGCTAACAGTATAATGATTATTCGGGATATACAACTCTACCACTCCATATTCCCGTTTATTGCAACAAGAGCAACAAGAGCTTAGTTTTACTTGGCTATGAAAAGAAAAACTAAGATTAAAGATAATCAATTAGCATAAGTAGTTTACCATGTTTCAGCAGTTTCTATTCACACACATGCTTATGGAACGTTATTTCAATGTTTTGAAACTTATAGTTAACAGATTTGAGCAGAAATTTATGATATATAATTTAGTCAGTTAGGTCAAGAATTTTAAAACCTTTCAACATCGCTGCTGACAGTCAGCGTTTATTTGATGGAGTGGGACCTCCATGATGTGCCTCGGCACGTTATCGCTACCTGTGCATGATGATTATCATTAAAGGAGGGAATGAATCATAATTTTGTTGATTCATCTCTGCTGACACACCAGTTGCAGATTTGCTGATATTGCATTCTTCTTCACAGGATCCTGATGGTGAGCATGCCAAGAAATTTCAAATGAACAAGTAAGGTGGTGAAGAATTATTATTATAGTCATGACATTGTCATTTCTAAACATGATTTCAATTTCTCATCGGCGGTACTTGGAATAATCACTGTGTAGGAGTTATTTTTGAACAAGGCTTGAGTGTCACTAAGTTTACCTTAACATACTCTTATAATTTATTCTGGCTATTTTACGCCCTTTTATTTTGAACATATCACTATTGCGAATATTTTTCTCAGTCTCTTGGCTATTATGCTCCTCTTCTTAATTAATAAGCCCTTTTTGAATATTTTTGCATTTACTGAACCACAAATGTGTAAAGAATAAAAATTCGCTCTTGCAAGTTGAATTATCTCCTTTTTTTTGTAACTATGTGATCAATAGGCATCATGGCCATTGTTGAATTTTAGATTTCAAAATCTGTTTCTTGCTGGAGAAAATGCAGATATAGAATTATTAGAATGGTCATCCAAGACTTTTCGAAAACCAGCTATTGATCATTGGTGGCAAACAGGTGTGTAGTTATAAATAGTACCTGATTCATCGATCTTATAATTAGTTGACTTCTTTGCAGGGGTAAATCAAACTCATGATCGTTTGTGTTGTACCCTCCATCTCAAGTATTATTTATGGTTAATTTAAGAAATGTATTATCAACTGGGTAATTACAGACCAAATTTGAAAGTTGTAATAAAAATTTATTTATTATCTGTTTATATATTTATCCTACTGATAGGTAACCTATCATGGCAAGGTAAAAACACTTGTAGACATCTAGGTGTTGCAATTATATACATTTTAATATATATTTTCTTTAGGCGATGTTATAAATTTTATGCTTGTCCCATAGTAAGCCCAGAAGTTTCTTATTCCCCTCGTGGTCACTGGAATATTGTTGTTGTGCCATTATTACTCACAAAATGTGAAATTGTGAATTTGGGACAGGAATAAAATCATCTATGGAGGATATAGTGAATTCAACTTTGGTTTTCAAGACTCATACTTAATCTGAGTGCTGCATGCTTATTATAGAATCTGGTTGGCCAATTACAAGTCATCATATTGGATTGGGTCTACCAAGTGATTACAGATATGGTTCGATAGGAAAACCAACCCCAGGATGGAATGGTACGAAATATGCCAGTGCTCAAAATAAGAGCAAATAATCACTGTGGAAAAGTGATTTTTGAGCATACTGTCAGTCTTTGTAGCTTGGAAGTATCCTCAAAAATCACTCACCCACAGTTATTATTTGTTCTTATTTTGAGCACTGTACACAAGTGCTTGCTTAGACGTCTCATTCCTGTAATATGGTACAGTAAGCAATTGTAATATGGTACATGTAACGTAGCGTGTGCAGTAAACAATCAACTTGCTACAATACTTGTCTTTTTGTTCTGGGCAGTTAACACTGTATTCAGAATACCTTATCGGGGGGAAAGTTGGGGGAAATTGGCCACTAAGGAACAATTTAGTTAACTATAGGTAGGGGGAAAAGTCGGAGGAACTACTTCAAAAAATTCAAAAATATTCCACATTCTGCATCCATTTTGCCGAATCGTATCCATTCATCATCATTATCTTCTTTTCTTGTTTCATCTTGCATGAATTAAGGGGATCGTTTAGCAAAAGTACTGCTTGAAAGCGATTGTATGCATAACACTACAAAGTATCAAATCGTGGTCATGCTAATTTGATCGTTTCTTCATTAAACAGTCTAATCTGCTGACAAAGAGCATCAATTTATGGAGGTGGGACTCTATAACTGAGCAACTATCATGGAAAAAAATCAAAGTTCTTTTGTTTGAAATCGATGCAACACAGCAAATGGTCATAATAGATCATACCTGTTAAGTCAGATGTGTTGACAAACCGTGTAAATTTGCACATATGTGTCCTAGCACATACTTTGGTACTTGTCCTTTGGAATATAAGAGACCTGCTTTGAAGCTGAAAACTATACTTGCTGTATCTACTATGATTTCATGTTGTGTTTCTTTTTTAGTAAAAGTTCTAAATAAAGAATTTGAAGAATGTGAAGCGGATGAACTTGGACAAATCTATGTCAAGTAAGTTCTTCTGCAGTGCTTGAAATAAGAACAAATAATCACTGCGGAGGAGTGGTTTTTGAACTTAGTTTTAGGCTTGGTAGCTGAAAGTGATGCTTAAAAACCACACTTTGCACAGTGATCGTTTGTTCCTACTTCCATAAAAGTGGAGGACTGATTCACTCTCCAGCAGTTATATTCAGGTTTTTACATAGACTAGTGAATGAAAGGATAAATAAAAATATATTTCTTTACCTTTCTTTGCCATTCGTCAAATATAATTACCAAAAATACATATCCCTCTTGATGGACCAGAAATAGTGTCCGCAGATGATTTATGGTAATTTTTGTCTAGGCTACCTCTCCCTCCTGGTGCAATGTCAACTCTATGGAGGAATGAAGAACGTTTCATGGATGCTTACTTTTCTACTTTAGAGGTTTGTATTCTTCGTAACCATTTGTAACCATTTAACAGCAATTCTGTTGACGTAACACTCTGATAATCTCTATAAGTGCATTATGGATATTCAGCATTAAAAAATTCCATTCAAAAGTTGATCAGCAATTGTAGCTTCATAGCAATTTTCTTTTGACTGCAGACATAAATGTCAAATAATTACTGTGGAGGAGGGATTTTTGAACATTGCTTCAGGCTTGCTATGCTTATGATCACTCCTCCACAGTGATTATCTGCTATTATTTTGGCCACGGAACAGATTGGACAAGTTGTCTTATGGTTAATACGTGTTGGGTTGTTATTAGGGTTATTATGATACTTGTGATGCTGGAATGGTAGATGAAAATGGTTACATACTGATTGGTGGTCGAGTTGATGATATTATCAATGTTGCTGGACATCGTTTGTCTACCAAACAGATGGAAATGGTACTAATTATTTGTTTCTCAAGAACCAAGTCGTAATTTGTGGAGCAGTGAGTTTTGAGTATAGTTTTTAGTTTCAAACCTGAAAACTCGAAAAACACTCTTCCACGAGTGATATCTGGCAGTTATTATACAGACTTGCTGAGTCAACGATCTTGCAATTGATTGGTTTCATCTTATTGCAGAAACCAATTAACTGCAATTTTGTTGTCGTAGATATATTAGAGATTTGTATTTTTTACAAAATGTTGGATTTAACTTAACCTAGGCTGTTAGGTCAATTTGATCCCCCGTATCTAGGCTGTTAGGTCAATTTGATCCCCGCAGTTTTTCTATGTTCCTTGAAACCTAGTGACTTTTAGTATTGGCATTAAAATGGTTATTTATGGTAATTATTTAATCCCTTGAAATACCGTGTTTCCTCTAAAAAACGCATCATCTACATTAAAGGCCATCAAGGGGTAAATATTTGATAAACACCTTCCTCTAATAAATGCTTCTCTCTAAGTAACACCATAACAACAAAAATAAAGATGAAATATAAATTTTTGTTTTCGAGGGATTTAGCCACAGAATTTGTTTATTTTCATTAGGTAAAATGCGATTGAGAGTGTTCTAGAACACATACTTCAATTCCTGTGTTTGGATAATGCTAATTGATAACTTATAAAATACGAACTGAATATCCCCGGAATCATAGATAGAAGATATTGGAAATTTAATAAATGTCTATTATTTTATCTTTCAGGCAATTGCGAAACATCCAGATGTTATGGAAGAGGTTGTTATAGGCGTTAATGACGAGGTAAAAGGATTGTCACCTGTTGGATTAATTGTGCTCTCTAAAAAAGGTAAAAACATCTATTTTGAAATGAAAGGATTGTCACCCGCTGGATTAATTGTGCTCTCTAAGAATGGTAAAAGCATTTCTTTTGAAATAAAAGGATTGCCACCCGCTGGATTAATTGTGCTCTCTAAGAATGGTAAAATAATTTCTTTTGAAATGAAAGGATTGCCACTCGTTGGATTAATTATGCTCTCTAAGAATGGTAAATAACATCTTTTTTGAGATAAAAGGATTGTCACTCGTTGGATTAATTGTGTTCCCTAAGAAAGGTAAGAATATCTTTTTTCTACCAAGAGTATCAAATAAAGGGGGAGGGGGGCTTGTTAATGTTTGGAATTTTTGCAATTCAAATCAATGCAAAAGTGGTACGGAAGGCACATTTCACAAGATCGGGATCAAAATAAGCTAAGCCTGCGGAGTTAATTTTATCTTGTTTTATTACAAGTTTAAAAACTACTGAATACTTTGCTCTGCATACGTACTGTGTCCATATATGACAACAATACATAGTCTATGTTCGTGAATTCTTAGCTCGCATACGTACTGTGTTCATATATGACAATACACAGTCCGTGTTCATGAATACTTAGCTCCGCATGCGCACTGTGTCCATATATGACAATACACAGTCCGTGTTCATGAATACTTAGCTCCGCATGCTCACTGTGTCCATATATGACAATACACAGTGCGTGTTCGGAGCTCATTAAGTAGTCTTTCACACTGTGTTCTTTGTAGGTTTTAACCATGATGAGGAAACAATCAAACAAGAAGTTATAAACCTTGTTCGTAAATATGTTGGTCCAGTTGCATCATTCAAAGAGGTTATCATTCTTCCAATGTTACCCAAGGTTTGTTTCTTTCTTCTCTGAAATACCTTCTTCATACGAAATGTTATCACAGATGTATTGAGCTGTATCCCTTAGCAACATTGAACCCCTCTCCCTTCACCAGCCCCACACCCCGATCACATTAATTAAATTTAATTTGAAGTAATGCACCGTTATTTTTGTAAGCATAAAAGCCTAAAAAAAGTCTTTACAAATTAAGACTTAATATAAAACCAAAATGCAATGACTTCATAACGATTTACAATTTTGTTTGAATGTATGCATATGCATTTGCAAACATCCTTGGACGAACAAAATAAGAATTTAACGATGTTCATTATAAGTAATTTCTTACTAACATGGCTATTGTACGTTTTATGCAATCACAAGCTATTAATAATATAGTCATGAATCTTGTTGTATACTACAACATGTCATAAACATTTTAAAGGAAAACAAATGCTGACCTCATCAAAAAGCGCACATTGGTGTGAAAAGTTCAATGAAAAGTGGGTTTTTGGACTGACGAGACTCATGGTCAAATAGGAGGCTTAGACCTTAACCCATATATCTTCGAAGATTAAATCCATATAATGGTTGACAAAGATTTTCTAATTTATCACATATTTAAATGAACTAACATATATGGTTCCGATGAACTATATTTTTTCAGAATAATTAAAAATAACTTGTTAAATTCTGCATTCGTAAGGAAAAAGATTCTTTGAAGCGGACATTTGCGGCGACCATTTTCGCATTTATTCATATTTTGTGATTTCTCTCTGGCATTATATATCTTCTAAATATCATTAAACTTACATGACTGTAAAGATATTTTTAATTGTTTATAATCTATCTTACTGTGTCCCTAAAAGTGAAAACAAACTTCAGACAAAAGTGGGACCGGAGACCTGAACCTTTATACATGCGACGAGACTCTGTGGTAGGGACAAACAATCCGATTAAGAATTAAATCGTAAATACATTGAATTCGTTCCCGGTGCCATCATATACGGTCTCTTGTATTGTGTATATTTCATGGATAGAAATGGCCATAATCCCTTCATTTACTGTTGCAACTTGTTATTAAAGCTTAACGAGGGTGGAAATGCACCTATGACAAATTTTACCCGAAATTTTGAAGAAAAAAAAGAGATTAAACGGGACGAAACTAGTGGTGAAGACCAAGTCGTGAAAATTAATCCGAAAAGAATTAACGCAATTTTTTCATTTTCGCCATACTTTCCTCCCGCGTTAATTGTTTACGTATGTACGCATGTATACAAAGTTATTTTCTGTTGCTTTCGTTTCATAGACTCGGGCTGGTAAATTTGTACGGGGAACGTTGAAGAAGATTTTAGACGGTGAAGAATATACAGTAAGATATTTAATGATTACATCCAACAAGTTTAAGTTTTTAAATATCGCTTTCTGTACCCCATTGTGTGACTATAGAAACGGTATAGGTATAGAAACTGCCATCCTGGTTAATATATAAGTTTATATTAAAATAAATTATTCGCCTAGTGTATTTAACCTTTATACTATTTGCCTAGTGTAATTCAACTTTTCTATTATTTACCTAGTGTAATTCAACCTTTCTATTATTCGCCTAGTGTAATTCAACCTTTCTATTATTCGCCTAGTGTAATTCAACCTTTATATTATTCGCCTAGTGTAATTCAACCTTTCTATTATTCGCCTAGTGTAATTCAACCTTTATATTATTCGCATAGTGTAATTCAACCTTTTTATTATTGCTTGTAGATTCCACAAACAGTCGAGAATCCAGATGACTTTCCAGTGATCGAAGAAATCTTTAAAAAGCGAAAGTAAGATTACCAATGGACGTACTCGGAACTTGGTTAAATGCTGTTTGCCAAATGATCACGGATCAAAATAAGCGAGAAAAGGGTACCATGTTGCATTGTTCTAGGTATAGCACGTTCGTTAATATAAACGCTATTTAGATACTATGTAGCAAGCTTGAATATAACAGCCGGACATCACCCTTGAAAGAGTGTTTTTAGTATAGTTTTCTGTTGCATAGGGAATGTCTGTTATATTCAGGCTTGTATGGATTTGATCTTGTTGATGTTCATTTGAAAGGAAATGTGTAGCCAAGATATATTTACGGCCATAAATCTTTAAATCCTCTAATAAACGCCCAGGGCGTTTACTTAATTTTTTTGTTTTTTAGAGGTGGCGGGTTTTTAGGGTGTGTAGGGGGGTGGGGTGGGGGTGTATATTGAATATTGAAACATTTACCCTATGTTAATATTGAGAATGAAGGTGTTTGGACTTAAAATAGAATAGCCTTCATTTAATTTCAGATTTTCTTAGGGGCGTTTATATAAAAAAATAAATAGGGGCGTTTATTAAAGGATTAACGGTAGAAGTAATTTATAACATTTTTACGATCCATTTATACACGAAAAACGCAAGAAGTAATTTGTTCTGGAGTTATTGTTACAACATGCTACCCCCTGCAACTATTTTCGTCTGATAACCTCGTTCCCAGAGCTTCTTCTCTCTTCGAAATTTCGAAAAGACAGGAAGACCTGGTAACGAAAATGTTCGCTAATTTATTACTCAAGAACGTCTTTCTTCCTTGAATATTTCTATAATACGATGACATTTTTGTTGGAGCAGAAGAACTTCCATGTTATTTATAATCTCTCGGTCGCATTACAATTTGGTTCAGGTAGAAAAATAATATAGAGTCAGCAGCGCTCCAAAGTCATTGATTTGATAGACCTATTAAGGTAAGAATAGTACTCTCAAGTAAAAGACTCCATCAACGTGAGTGTAAATCGTTGACTAATGTTCTAGTACTTCAAAATCTGCTGGAGAGCAGGTAAAAGATGGTCAAAAACAGCAGTGATTAAGTTTACTGCTTATAAGGATTTGACCACAGTCACATTTAGATTTGCTAGGGGACTTTGATAATGAATTATTGGAGATTGAGTCTCCATTTTGACTTTTCAGTTGTGAAATATTAATGTCATGCACTTAATGGTCATAAAACACAATTATTACACCCTGAGTAAGTTAATGAATTTTTATAACTTGCCTTAAGAAAGTTTTTTTAATAAAAGAATGTAATTAATCTAAGAAAATATGTTCTTTGCTTTCTTCTATAGTCTTGAACCAATTTGTAATTAATTTACTGTTTGAAGCGGGCGAAAGCTTACAAATATCATGGAATTTGTCCGAACCTGTATTTTCGTATCCAACATAAATTTTTATAAAATATAATTTTTAATAATTTTTAATAATTTTTAATATTTATATTAATATTAGCTTACCTCATTCCTAGGGCTTGCATATATTTGCATTTTTTACTATTATTTACTATTTTTTATCTATTATTGTATCTGTGCATAGTGTTAGATCATTGTAATTGGACGCTGATGTATACAGGGCGTTAGTTATTATATAGCGCCCTGTACTATACGCATATACGCCCTTTTGACTACGTTTAAGTAGGTTCGACGAATGAATTAGTGTAGCGTAAATCCTTGAGTAAGACCCCACTCCCCAGCCCCCACTCCGTAGCCCCCGGCCTATTTTGAAGAAATGTTATTTGGTAGGAGACTATTTTAAGAAAACCCTGTACTTACGGTATTCATAACAAATTTAGGTTGGTATATAAAGTTTGTGAATTTGTATCCAAGAACAAAGCTTACAAAAAAATTGGAGAGGGCCGGATACTGGCCCATTCCCTCACTCATTTTAGATTTTTTGTGATAACGTTTTGTTCAAAACTTTCTATAACTTCAAATTTTGTGAATTTTCATATGATTCTATTTTACTCATTGTGGCAAAACTACAGAAAAATATTTTTGGGCAAGTTTGAGATAGTAATAGTATAGTAATACTTTTAAACCACTTTACCCTATTTTTCTAAAAAATCGGATTTTTTTAGGATTCTCGGATTGTAATTTTGAAATTTCATAATATATTTGCTTTAAACCGGGAAACTATGTGAAAGAACAACATATAATATCTACCGAAAACAGAAGCAGAATTGAAAAACTTTTCTGGAACTCTTGATCGAAATTTAGGCAAAATAAATAGTTTAATATTTTTTGTGTAGATTTTTTGATGTTATACTGCATTCATGCGAAGAAATGGATATCATTTTGTTATGAATTTGTCAGGTCGTTTTACCTACAGTCTCAGCGTGACAAACTTTCGAGTAAAAAGTTTTCAGCTAGATGTTTTGTCCGACATTTTAATGTGTCCGTTAGTTTGTTTTATATTTCGAGTTTGACAACATTTTCTTTATGTTAGAGTTTATACAAACAATATCGTCCGTTACCTCCTGAAAACCCTTTTGTTGATATCTATTAACAGCTTCATTTGTTTTGTTAAAGATTGATTTCTTCGATTCATTAGAAGTTAATGAGAAGACATAATCACTAGCCCGAAGCGTAAAGCCCAACCCCTCAAGAATTAAATAAGCGGCTGGGCGCTTAATCGGGGCATTACAGTATCACTCTCCCCCAAGGTGATTATTTGCTCTTATTTCTACCACTGTAATTACAAATTGACACATTTACAGTTTGTTTTATATTCCACAAACATTTCCTTGTATACATTCCTTTAGTATTAATATTCAAAATCTCATCAGAAATTTTTCTATTTTCATTGCATGATAAAGGCTGAAAGGCTAAAAATTTGCTACGAAAGCCAAAAAAAGACGTTCCATTGCGTCACGTGATGCGTCACGTCAATTTCTAATAGTGGAATTCTTTTGTTTTTCGCCTAGTGAAAATCAAACTTAATCAAACTGTTGATATATTGTAATTATAAGAGGTATAATTTCCGTGGGACGATACTAGCGTTTATAAGTTATATTTTTAAAATACATTTAACCTGAAATATTGATATTATGTATGTTGTGTTGTTTCACAACCTCGAACCCAGCGCTCTTCTGTAATAAATTAGAAGCGATGGGAACGAGGTTGGTTGTTTCGACGCTTTTTTAACGCGAATCTCTTCGACAGGCAATTCTCTTACAAATTCAAACCTGTTTTAACAATGTGTGAGACAACGTTACTGTTTTAGCGTCTTTGCAACTTCGTGCCCAAGGCTCTTTGAGTTCTGAACATTAATAGACATTAGAATCATTGGAAACAAAGTTAATAACGAAATGGTTATAAAAAATTAGTCGAATTTTAGAGTTTAAAATTTACTTGTCCAAAAACACGAAATTTCATCCTCACAAAACAAGATTGACAGATGGCCAATTTGAGACATAAAAGCTAAATGAATCTCTGTATTTAAATCTCTGTACCTTATCGGGAAAAAACAGTCGAAAAAAAAAGTCGGGGGAAAATATTAGTCACTAAGCAATTGGTCACTTTTCTACGACTAAATTTGGAAAAGTTTATAATATTGGTAATAACTAATTAAAACGAACTCTGGAATGCCCAAGAGATTTATAGAGTGTTAATTTGCAAACTCGACAAATTTTGTTGTTTCTAGCAGCCTAGTAGCTAGATTCTCAGAACAAATCGAGTTATCGTGCAGTTTGACTTGCTAATCATATTTTGAGGCTTTCTTTCTATCTTTTGAAGTTCCAAATTTCACTATCTCAAAACATTTTCGTGTACTTTTTATGTGACCAAATTTGATTGGGCTGATTCCAAATCTGGTCTTTGTTTTTCAGAATTCGAACCAAAAATACCTTTTTTCGCAACTGTCCGACCAAAAATTAAAAGTGTCTCATTTTTGATGAAAATTGGTATGTGACCAAATTTGATTGCGCTGATTCCAAATCTGGTATCAATCTGGTATCTAACCCCCTCTTCACATCACATGACATTTTCTCAACAAATACGTTCTCACGGTGTACAGTACATTCCTTCCCTTTCGCCAATTTTCGCACGTCGAAGAAAATGGATGGTTACGGACATTTCTCCACCGTGGTGTAAAATAAACTCATCTATATATTATATATGTTGCTGGGCTGATACAGCTAATTGTAGTCTAATTCCGAAAATAGTATAATTGGGAAATCGGAATTTTATAAACAGCGCTACGTAGGAGCGACAATATTTTTCCGGCTTTTTTTGGGTCGCGTCATTAAAGGAGCACTCTCCCGGTTTTCGAATTAAATGTCACTCATTTTATTTGTTTGTTGCCATGGCTCTTGTGAAAGCGCCGGATACCCAATTTGGGTACGGGCTGTACTTAACCGTGCTCCCACCCAAAAAAATGTTTACTACGACCCACTCCCACCAAAAAGATTTTCATTACGACCCACTCCCACCCAAAAAATTTTCAATACGACCCACTCCCACCCCAAAATTTTTCAATACGACCCATTTCCACCCAAAAAGAATTCAATACGACCCACTCCCACCCAAAATAAATTCACTACGACCCACAATGACCCAAAAAAATTTTTAGCGCATGCGCAAAATTTATAATCTGGGGGTGATTTTTTGCAATCCCGACCCAAAAATCATTTTAATTTTGGACCCAAAACTGAACTTCTTTTTTTGCTGAACATTTGCATCTGCGTAACTCGTCTTTTGACACTACATTCTAAAAATGATTTTAGTCTAATTCTAATTTTGCAGACGCCGAATTTCGGATTTTTCGTGGAGATTTAATTTCGCGGACAGACAATTTCTAATCTTTTCGCTGGGATTTAATTTCACGGACGGCCAAATTTTAGGGTTTTCGCAGAGATTTAATTTCGCGGTTAAAAATTGAGAAAACTCAAACATATTTTGAACACGAAGAACATTTCCATAACATAAGACTTTAAAACAAAAAATCAAATGCATTTCTATCTTCTTCTATATCAAGCTCGTACTCTAATTCCGAATCATCTTCGTTGTCTCTAGTGTTCACGGCTAGATGTTCTTTTTCTGGAAATTGGGTAGTTGCGTTAAAATTGTTTGTGAGTATAACGATCCAATCAATTTTCCATAAAAGGATCTAATGCCAGCTGCCTTCCAGCCATTAACGACCACTTCTCGCCCTGAAATACTCGTGATTTCATTATACAGCTCGATAATCGAAATTTTTAGTGGATCGATGAACCACTATAACGGCTGAATTCATTACCGACCATTACAGAAGATCTCCTCTCGTTCAAAGTGTACATGAAGTTCCTCGTAAGATCACGGTAACGACACCAACATACTTTAACATGAATGTTTTAAAGATGTACACGTGAAGATTTGGTTAAAGAGCTTTACGTTGAGCCAAAAAAGAAAGAAATTAAGGGAACATTTGTAGATATTCAAAGTCAAGATACTGACCAGTATTATGATACTGCCCGTAAAAGAAAACAACCAAAAATCACTGGTGCATCAAAAACTAAAGTGAAATCGAGAGATATTCGAGATCTTTTCAAAAGTCAAGATGTGCAAATTAAAAAAAAAACCTCAGGCTCGGACTGAACTAATTCTAATTGTCCCAGACGGACGGCCAAGTTTTAGATTTTTCGCGGGGATTTAATTTCGCGGAGCACCCCAAAATCCGCGAAATTTAATCCGCGCGAAAATTAATACACTTAAGGTATGTCTCAAGCGTTTATTTTATTCTAATAATCTCTCTATTACGGTATCTTTAATGGACAAAATATTGTTTTTTTAAATCATCATACTTAGAATCTAATTTTGATTCGAAACTCTTTATAATTTCATCTGGCACATATTTTGGCTTTGCAGGCATGGTGCGAGGTTGATTTTAAAATATCGATCGTTAGCTCGCAGTTGTAATAAGATTTAAATCACACGAGGGACTTGGTTATCTACATTATCAGTTAATTTATTCCCTTGATTGCAACTAAAACCCAGCCGGCAAAAACCTGTTCAAAAACCTGTTCACCTGTTGTTTGACTATATCGTTGGTATTGTGGTGTCGCTTGTTCGTTTTTTGATATGTGGTTATTGTGATAGTCCTGATATGATATTTTCTATATTTTCTATGCCTTATGTGTATCTTCATGACAAAATGAGCCAAGATGATCGACTGTATAATATATATATTATATAGCCTGAGTTCCAGTCCCTAACTACGACAAGTAGCAGTAGTAGTACTTGTCGTAGTTAGAGACTGGAACTCAGGCTAATAATATATAGATATAGCTACTTTCGTCTACGGAGTCCAGTATAACATTTATTTTTATGATTTTTATCAACCTTCTTCCTTATAAACGTCATCTCGTCAAAAAAAAAACCTTGTTAAAACAAGTTTTTTATATATATTAGACTAGAGAAGAAAAGAGAGTAGCGAAGCAAATAATTGTTCCCTTGGTTTTTTATTAGCAAACTCTTTATAAAAGCTTCGATATAACGAATTTTTGTTTTTATGAACTAGCAATATTTTTATGCAAAAACCTCGGCAGGCTAGTAGGAAAAGAGGAGGGAGGGGGGGAGAGACTTTAGCCCCTCATTTTTCGTTTCTCTTCAAAGTTTGTTATATCGAGAATTTACTGTATATATATTTTGCTCTTTTTTACTTTATCCGAAACTTTTTTCGCCGAATATGCGAGTCATAATAACATTAGTTTGTAAAATTCTTCTTCCAAAGTATTGTGACCACCTATCTTTAGTATGCAAGAGAAAATGGTCTTGATAACACCAGCAACTAAATGCTTACTTAATAGTTTTTTCAGTATAACGATGTAATGAACTTTCTTTCCCGCACTGTGTGTTCGTTTAAAACACAAACGTCGCTATCGAATCGACGAAGATAACAAATTTGTCACATGACCCTATTGCTTTTCTATTTCACGAACACAGAATAGCACAGGGTTTATCAGCGGAGAAATACGGCTAAATTTTAGTTGAACAAGTATAGGTAGGTGATGAATGATGTACCAAGGTACGTTAATTGATAAAATAGAGAATAAACATATTAGCTTGCATACGGAGTATTCACTGATCTAGGCTAATAAATATACATGAGAAGATTAGTAATACAAATCTACAGTTCCTATATACAAACTCAAACAGTACGATATAAGCTTCAATAAGATGCACCATCTTAGAATTGATTGGTTCATCAGAACGAATAAACCAATCAACCTTGGATAACACTAGAAAAGTTTCAGTTTAGCCAAATCTTTGAAAACAATTCTTTTGAAGTAATTTACAAATAAAAAAACAAGGCTTTGGCTGCTCAAAGTAGAAACTTGTTGTAATGCAATAACTTCCTTTTTGTTCAATGACTGAACGTTGAGCAGCCAACGCCTCGCTTTTATGTATTTGTGAATAGGTATCTCCGCGTACCGGGTGTAGTATACACAGTCTTTCAGTGGTCGAAGAGTAATTAATCCCTGTGGAGAAGGGATTTTTGAGCATAAGTTCAGTCTTTGTAACTTGAAGCTATGCTCAATAGTCACTCATCCGCAGTGACTTTTATATTTCTACCACTGTGAATACAGATACACTAAATTTCTTTTATAAGTAACGCTTTTATAAGCAACATGAGGCTGAAATTTGGGAAAAAATAAGCAAAACCTAAGCAACACCCCAGGCTGAACCCTTGGTGAATATAAGACAAAAAATAACTCTTATTGCGCTTTTTACGCTTAATAATCTTCACAAATGAAGAAGTATGTTTCAATGTATATACATTTAGCTAAAAACTATAGCTTAAGGCTACAATGACAGAGCGCAAGCAAAATAAGTGAACATGCATATGCGCAAAATAGTTTATTATGCATATGTTACACAGTGCTGTATCGAAATAACCGTTTGTAAACAAGAAACGCCTAAGCAACATTTGAGTTTTGAGAGATTCTAAGCAACATCCAACCTCAACCCTAAAAAAACGGATGCTTATAAAAGAAATGTATATCTGGACCATATTCAGTACTCTTACCCGCAGGTGCGATTAAAGCTTATTTCGAAATCTTTATATAATAATAAAATAATTTGTTTAACAATATTATTTACAAATGTTTTACATTGATGGCAACGTTATATATATAACGTCTTCTCAATGAAAAAAAGTAAAATCCCAATATGATGAATAAACAATGGAACCAAGGCTTTTCTCTTATTGATTTCATATGGAATATTTAGCTGTTTAATTCATCAATAATCTGGGTTAAAACCATAAAAGTCGTGCGATGTCAATTTCTACCAATGGAATGTCTTCTTTTGTAAATCCACCTATACTTTGGTAGAAATCAACTAATTACTATGGAGGAGTGATACTTTGTAGCTTGAAGTAGCTTATCAGTTCTACACAATAATTATCTTTTACTGTGGATTAATAGTGCGGACCAACTAAATAATAGCTTGCAACAGTTTTTCAAAAGCCATCGTAAGCTTGTTGACATAGACTGATACATGAAAACGAAGTGTACAAAAAGGAAGTTATTGCAGTGCAATAACTACTACTTTGAGCAGCCAACGCCTCGTTTTCATGTATAGGTCTATTAAAAGATTTATAATAACTGTTTAAATGCAGCTAAAAAGACAAAACATTTTCCATGAAAAAGGTACCGAATATAAACCCAGGGCCAAATAGCTGATAGGCAACTTTGGGGACTTACATCGGGGAGAAATTATAAAGGGGATGTATTTAGTGTTCCAGAAATGAAGACATTGAAAGACATGCTTATACAAAGAACCAATCAATTGCAAGATGGTTGGCTCAATACTCTTCTCCGTACCTCAACCAGGTATAATGAAAGTTCGTATGACCAGGTACTAAGCATAGAAAGTCAACCCTTCTACATTCTTAATATTCCCATAACAACTCCAATTATATCGTCTGCCGGCTGAAATGTATACTAATACACCCAAAAAGCCTTTGCTACTATGCCAACACAATATTAATACGCCACATCACCACATAATTTAGATGATAGTCTCGTCTTCCAATAAAAAAACTTTGTTGTTTATGTCAACATGAGGCATGATCCCATGTTAACATTACTTTAAACATCAGTCTCATCTTCCAATAAATTAGTTTTATGTATATGGCGTTCTTCTTCTGGTACATTTTTAACATAAATTACACGGTTATAAGCTCTCAATCTTCGAAACAAATGAACATACACTTTGCATTGGACATACATAAATACAACACCACCAATAAAGCCGATACCAACAACAATTAATTTAGTCCAGAAAGGCCATTTTAAATTTCCATCTTGAACTTCTTCAGCAGTTCGATCTATTAGTACCCACAAAGACCATATTATACAGGTTACAGCGATAATATGAAATGCAACAGAACATAGAATCTTTCGACGTTCGCTGTGAGATAATTCTAGTGTCTGCCACTAAAACAAATAAAATTCAGATTATAAGTAAACAAATCAAACAAAGAAATAGGTAGGCTTTATTTACTTACTTTAACCCTATCAGGCCGTACTTTGTCATAATTTCTACTGTGTAAACATGAATGACTGATATTACTAGAATTATAGAAGTTTTCCTATAATTTACCTTGGATCATTTCGATTTTTTTTTTGTTAACTAGGGATAATTTAAATTTTAAACAGTGGTGAAAAAACTTATCAAAATTTTTTTGAAAAGGGTTGAATGCGTTTTGTTTACCAAAAAAAAAATTCCCCGCCTGTTTTACCTTGATGACATCATCATAAGTAATGAAACCATCAAAAAGACGTCACCAAAAAATAATTATGTGCTGACTTTAGTTTTTAGAAAGTTTCAATGATATGGCATGGTTCTATCAAAAGTTATGAAAGGGGTAGGGGGCAGGGTACATTGTGCCTGGGCTTAATGGGGTTAATAACTGAAAACAAGAAAGTCCGAAGCTATGCTCAAAATCATTTATCCACAGTAATTATTTGCTCTTATTTCGACTACTAAATTTAACCGAAAAAAATGACTATCACCTGTAAAGGAGTGTTTGTTTGTATAGTTTTACAACTACAAAGCTTAAAATTATACGCAAAAACACTCCTACACAGGTGATATCCAAGAGTATTGTTCAATCTTGATCGAGTTGTATGGGTTTACCACATGAAAAATTTGGCTAAACTAAGAACAAATTTTAGACAAACTGTAAAGAAATTGATTTAGTACTTTTTTCCTAGAATATATTCACATTCAATATATTTATTTTAAAAGAAAGCTAGTACTACAGAGAAACTTATGGTACCCCAATGGGCACAAAACTGTTCAAAATTAGCAGTAAAGATGCCAGAACAATGTCGAAAACGTTGGTCTAGCTTCTTTACTGCGGACTTTGAACAAGTTTTTTGCCCACTGGGACTATGATTCTAAGTGCTAAGAAACCTTTGAATATTTAATTCTAAGTTATACTTCTGACTAATATTGAAAGTCAATTTTGCATGTCTAGTTAAAGTTTAATTTTTTATGTCAATTTCAAATGTTTTTTTAAAAAGACATAAATATTTCATGAGAAAGTAGGAAAAATTTAAAATCGCAAAATAGAGCACTTAATTGTTTATAAAATATTCTTGATAAACAGACTTACCTTATTAATTGGCTTGATAGTAGAATCAATCTTATAATCATACTGGCACAATTCACATGTTTTAGCATCTGTCGCTTTTATCCATTTCTGAACACAACCTTGATGAACATATAATAAAGACCCGGAACAATAACAAGGAGATATCAAAGCATCGTCTTTTTCAGTTTCACAATGACATATTTTACAAATATTTGCACCACTTGATACAATAGAATTTGATGATGGACTTCTGTTGTGACTTCCTTCCGATTCAATACTTTTCAACTCATCCATCGACTTAAAACAAACAGCATTTGAAATTAGATAAATAATCATTGTGGACGAGATTTTTTTGAACATTGCTTCAGGCTTGACTACCTGATGCATTGCTTATAATGCCTTCCTCCAAAGTGACTATTTCAGAGGTTCCAATGAAGCCTTCTGTCCCGATACAAGCAAACGCATAAATAATGGTCATTTCATGAATTTTGGTGAGTCATACACACCACAAGTAGATTTCAAATGCAAAAAATGACCATGTCAAGTCTCCAAAGATTTATCTCTGAGTAGACTTAAGACTAAGGGCTTAGGATCTTAGGTCTTTTTGCAAACTCAACAAGCAACTTTGTTTTTCTTCCAGCTGAAAATGGAAAAATATGCTTCGTCATTTGTTTTAAAAAATTTAAATGGTGGCTGGGAAAGGTATTTTCCAACAATCCAACAAACAAAAATTTAAAAAAAACTCCCTTCCACGATAGCCAAGGTGTCTCGGGTAGCCACTAAACTAACTTCGATATTGTGTCTCCAAAGTTAGAACGTCTCTTATTTGCTCTTATTTCGATCACTGGCATATAACTTTAAAATCTTTGCAGAGATCGTCTCTAAGCTACTGGTTTGGGTGACTCGGACTCTCCCAAAACAGAGTGGTAAAACTGGAATGGTGGAACAGGTCTGGAATGACGGAACATATCTAGAATGACGGAAACCCTAAAAATTCAAAACAACATAAAGTATAAATTTCTTAATTTAGATTTAAAATTATCTATCCCAAATTCAAACATGCAAAATTCAGTTATGTGACAGTTATGTAACACTGTGCAATATAAACTCACCTTTTCATTGTCTTCCTCTATATTAACTGTTTCCAACAAACCGGTAATTGGAGAAACTACAACTTGTTGAAGGGGCATGTTCTCTTAATGTAACCACTTAGCACATTTTTTGTATAATACAATCAACTGCTTTTAATTAGTAAGAATCCTACAAGAAATAAATAAAAAAATTAAGATTTACAGTACATCGAATGCATTAAAATGATATGTTGCTCTATGTTGTACTGAAACAAGAACGTAATTAATCTCTAGAATAAAACACCAGAAAAGTGGAATCAACATACCAAGTTTCTTTCATACTTTGAGAAATTTAATAATTGGACTAATAAGTTATGGTGAAAAAATTAGGTTCTCTATTGTCAAAACCATAGCCTACTCCACCATATCAGCGATACTGTAAGCATAGCCTACTCCACCATATCAGCGATACTGTAAGCATAGCCTACTCCACCATATCAGTGATACTGTAAGCATAGCCTACTCCACCGTATCAGCACTATTGCATGCATATCCTACCTTATCAGCACTGTACCAGCACTACTGTATGCATAGGCTACTCCACCATATCAGCACTGCTACATGCACATAGCCTACTCCACCATATCAGCACTATTGCATAAATTGCCTACCTTATCAGCACTGTACCAGCACTACTGTATATATGCATAGTCTACTCTATTTTTTTTAAAAGAAAGTTGTAATTTCTATTTTTTATGATTCAAGTAAAAGAATGCAGGATTTACGTTAGATATATTATCGTTTTGTGTTCTACGGGAAAAAACTTTTTTATAAATAATAAGATACAGTATTATAGTGAGATTTGTTGCCCAAAACATGGGACCGAGTGGTCGGTTTTTGCCAAGCATGTTGATACCAGATTTCAAGATGGTCTAATAAGAAACGCAAGACATTGCTGGCACAGCTGCCGCAAAGTGATAGTAATAGCCCACCTAAACTTTGTTTGGTCGGCTAAAAAATTATATTCATTCAATTATTTTGTAAATAAATATCTGTTGACAAAACATAATCTCATAAAACTTATCACTGTAAAAAATGAACCCTTGTTGCAGGTTACATGGCTGTTTCAGCATTTTATAACATTAGGATTATATGTCCTTATTAATTTGATTAAGTTTCAGGTCAAATAAACAATTGGAACATACTCTGGCTCCCCAGTAATATTTCAAAATCATTCCCCCCTCTCAACATGACGGGTGATACAACCCTTAACCTACAGTACTCTATGGACCCTAAAACATGGCCAGAAGCACTATACAGGGGAACAGGTAGGTGGCAGTACTTCCAAGGATGTGGCTCAAAATTTTCACCCAAGCGTGGTATTGAACATGGAACCTCCGGATCGTAAGCACCACCGCTTAACCACTGCACCACTACTGCAATAATATTTTACTTGACTTCCAGTCATTGTATAATGGGCACTACTGTTGGGAATACTAATGAATTTCCTAGTCTTGGTACATCTTTAAAGTAACTAGTTCTAGATGAAGCCTCAGTTTCTTAGGGACAGTTAGTTACCTTGTTAAGCTTCCATAAGTAGCTTAGCTTATCTAAACTTCGCTTCGGGTATTTTTTTTTATCTCAAAACCCAAGAATTTTTAATGTGTTGTCTAGGTATACAGTATACAAAGAAAAAGTAAAAAAAAGGTATCCTTATCTCCTTACTTCTATTTATATGATTTATTCACCTTTCATTTGCTTTTTACCCTATTTAAAAATATTATTTACTTTTTGAGATAATTACCAAAAAAAAATCGCTCTGAAAATAGGTTGTGTCAACTCTAAACAGCAGATCTTGCTCATGTGGAAGCTACGTAAATGTTTTTATCAAACAGGAGTCAAGAAGTTAGTGTCAGATCCGAACGACGCTAAAAGGATGGAAAATATTGAGATGTAGTGATTCAAGAGTCCCCTTAGCGCTCCTCAAGAAATACCAGCTTCACTCGCACAATAGTTTAAGAACTTAGCGAGAGGTATATACAGTATTAGATTTTTCGTATATAGTAGATTTTGCTGTGTGAGCAGTTGGTTGGTTAGTTGTTATTGCGGAATATTTAAAAAAATCATATAATTATACAATCATACGATAAACTCAAATAATGAATATGCACTGCACAAAACTTAAAAACCATGAAGGGGCGACCCCTCTCTAGTGAGCAAAAGTTGTTATAAAAAATAACTGCAGTATCTTCAATGGGCAACAACATGGGGATGAGCCCCTTAGTCTAGCTATATAATCAAAAGAAAATTATCTGCTGGAATATAATTTCAATTTCAATAACATATAGCTAGTTACCACACCTTGAATATATAGATAGCTAGCTACCCCATCAACAACAGCCAAATGTTAATACTTAATAAACGCAAACTCTATACAGAGTCTATACAGATTACAATTATAGCAACGTCTAGTTACCCTGGCTGTGGCATGATGCCTCTGATTGATGGAGACGTTTGACAGGGCTAGTCTAATTCCCAGCTATATGCTAGACCGGCTAAATCTGGATCGTGTCAAAAAAGAAAGAACAAACATAGCTAATCTCTAAACTAGATGGAAAAGCTGTTGGCGTTTTTAATAGGGCTGGGGGAGGGAGGGCAATTATCTATGGTACTGTATGTAGCTAATAATTTTCCTTTTCTTCTTTCCTCTTTCCCACAGGCTGACAGGGTCTGTCTGTCTATGCTAGTCTTTCCATATTTTTTTTCATCTCGATTTTTGTTCCATATTGTCCGGAAGGGACCATCTTACACTTATCGCATATTCTTAAATACTAACTTCGACGGCTTAGTTAAAACTCGGTAGAGCACAGACGGTTACAGCTGGTTTTTAACTATCCGGATACTTTCATTAAAACCGGGATTAATATATTTAACCGGAGTAATTTTTTTCTAAACAAATATGGCAGACCTTTGCAGTACGAATTTTACTTTCAACTTTTTTTCTTCCAAGGATATCGGAAAAGCGGGACCCGAAACCCTATGGTTAGACGCAGAGACCCAGTACACCAAATAAATACCCTTACTCCGCATACTCAGCGCATTTTATCAGGCGGCAGGAGGGTCAAAATGATTCCGTGGCATTACGGTTGCGTTGCAGAAGTTCACCACCCGCCCTTAGAGTTCGGGACTTCAAAATTTCCAAGTGTTAACCTCTAGACTTCGGGGCCTCACTTCACCACCCGAACTCGGGGACGGCTAAATGGAGAGTTAGAAGAAGTGGAGAGTTACGATTTTGTGACGTCATAAATGGAGAGTTAGCAAAAT
>JAULBZ010000264.1:0-11249 GCA_032360805.1 Neoturris breviconis
TGACTCGGTGCTCTCCTCTGTAGATTTTGTATTTAAGACCCTAATTCGAGTTTTTAGAGTGTTAATATCAGATCAGTTCTCAACATAAGCGCAAATATTGACTGTGGAGAAGTACATTAAAACGTAATTTCTATCTTAAATAACACTCATCCACAGTAATTATTTAGTCTAATTGGGAGCATTGCAAAAATGCCCTACCCTCTTTACTTCAAAACTACTTTGAATTTCTTAATAAAAATTGACACAGATAATGTCGTCATCAAACTAAATTTAAAAATGTTCAAACATGGATTACACAAAAGGCCATTGTCTTTATATTGTCTTGCGAACAATATAATTCTTTGAAAACAATATCAATAGAAAATCGTATTTGTATGTTCGATGTGTTGATGCGTCAAAATTTAGCGCAAATGATGAAAAAATAATCATAATAACAGAATATTTATGGCAAGAATATGCCATCTCATAAATAATATGCATTTTGACACCAAAAAATAAAAATTATTTTCAATTTTTTTTAATGTATCTGTTAAAAATGGGCGTGGTCACAAGACACTTGCAATGACCACCAATTTTTTTTCATAGAGATAAAATAGGGTTAAATCGTTGGCAGTAAAAACTGATAGTACAGAGTCAGCAATCTTGCAATTGATTGGTGTATTTGTACTGAAGAAACCGAATCAATTACAAGTTTCTTGATAAAAACTCTCCTCCGCAGGTAATATTTGGATACATTTTCCATTTTTCTCACTTTTAAGAAAACAAAAGGACTTCCACCGATCTGCAGTATCAGATTGGAAACAATACAATGTTAAATATAGTTCTCTTGGATTCCGCTTAAGAAATCCCTGATAAGTACGATCGGATATCTGGAAACCCGCAATGGTCGAACTGTCTTTAAGCCTAATAGAAAGGCTGAGGCAAAGTGCTTTTTATCACTGCGCCTTTGTAATTGCACAATCAAGCTGTATTTTTAAATTTTTAATTGTGTGACCAAATACTCCATGAAAATAAAAACCTCTACTATTTTCCCGCTTTTGCGACTTTGTAATTTGTATGACACATTTCCTTACAGACATGCGACGTCACATCAAGATCGAAACGTCGTTTTAACATAAGGAGCACATGACGTTGGATCTATGTTAAAATGACGTCGCGATGTCCGTTTTGACGTTTCAACGCTAATTCAAACACAGGGATGAATATCCAGAGAGATATCCTATACAGTTACCACGCGACATTGGAACAATTTCAAAACATCGTGACGTCATTTTTACCTTGTTCCGATGACGTGTGTTGGCATGGTATAATTTGCTTCTATAAATTGAATGGCTGCGCACTATCTGTGTAGTGAAATGGACAATGTTGACAATGGCAATATTTCATGCCAATACAATTATGCAAGCCTGACATTAACTTTCGGATATTGCATATGGATGAGTGTTTTTTCTCAAACACACTCCTCCACAAGTGATGTTATGTTCGACAGTTAGTCTCAGACTTGATTCTGTATAATTGAATGTTTTTTGGTACTTATTTTTATTTTGCTACGTGTATTTTATCACGATCTTCTATTTTGTCTAGTCTAGTTTTTATACTGGTCATCAAATGTTATGTAGACTGTAAACCACTTATTAATAATTATGCACCCCATTTAATTTATGACATATATTTGTTTTGAAATGATTTTCGTTCCAACTACCAGTGGACAAAATATTCTTCAAAGTTTGCAGTAAAGACGCGGTTTTAACGTTGTTCTAGCGTCTTTACTGCGGACTTTGAACAAGTTTTTGCCCCTTTGGATACACAGCATATCAGTTGATATAATAAGCAATGGCTCCAACTATAAACGCTGTCGAATTTTTGTCCATTGTAATATAGAATCCAGCTATATATGTACCCATATCTCTATTCGAAGCTCGCTAAATGTTGTAAACATTAATATTCTAGACATAACATTCATCATTAACATTCTTGATATTATAGACATTCGCAGAGCATCCAAAAGAAATGCAAATATATTAAATATGGGACATATTCATACTTTTTAAAAGGTTTTAATGGATTCCTAATTTTTTTGTTAATATATACAAACTTTTCATTGAATATTTTGGCTGAAAGAACATATACATTTTCCCAATCTTAGAAGAAAAGTGTTTATTGTTGATTTTTTAATTTTATTCTTAGCACGCCATAACTACAATCTTGAACAAAGATACTCTGCAAAGTGATATTTTTGCAAAAATTCGAAATTCAATTTAGAGAAGAAGTCTATAATTTTGATTAGCAAAACGAATAGCGCGAAAATTTGAATTGATTCCAAAAACCTTGGTACTAGTCTGCTGGAAACCACAGAATTCGTCCAGTTTGCAAAAACTCCTAAGATCCTAAGTCTTAAGTCTACTGAATAAATCTCTAGGAACTACTCGTGGTCGTTTTCCGCGCTTGTATTATCCTTGTGGCCTAAAGTCCAAGATTGTAGAAACAAAAGTTCTGTGTAGCAGTTGTAACATAGTACTCGAAATAATAAACATTTCACCTGCTCTACCAACGACGTTAATAATATTTAAAAAGATAAAAAGAGCTTTAAACACAATTTCCACGCGTTTGTTTTATTACAATTAACTTTGCAGAGGGTATACGTCATGACGCTGTCTTAACATTGTTTTGATATCGTGTGCTATCTTCTTATTTCTACCTTAAATTGGTAAATGAAGGCAATGATCAAGTTAAGATCATATGATGACTAAAATATCTGTTCAAAAAGTGCTGAACTACGACAATACTTGTGTAGAAAACCAGTAATTTAAGGATTGCGAAGCGTGATTGTATCACTATGTTCACACGTAAAATTTTAAAGACCGAGAAGCAGAAGAGCTACAGGCAAGGACCGGCCTGAGGCAATAGGCAAAATAGTTTAAATCTTCGGAAGAAGAAAGGCAGAAAGATGGTAAAAACAGGCAGAGGCAAGCAGGCAAAGGAAAGGCGAGTGGATCCATATGTACCAGAATATAACATGGATTTTCATTTGTTCGAAATTCTAAAATTTGTAAATTTTCGCTTTCAGGTTCATAGTATAGTATAGTATGTTTCATTAAGATATCTCGAGTCCTTTAACAGGTTCCGTAAACTAATTTAATTATTTTAATAATGGACGTGACATCTAATTGGGACAGATGTTTTTCCAAGAATTTTACTCCATTAACTATTAATTGTGATTCCGCATTAAAACGCCAATTTTCGGCCATGAACAGGGATTTGAATTTCGTCAAACGACGTTGTTCTAGCGTTTTTACTGCGGACTTTGAACAAGTTTTTGCTTAATCAACATCAGAAAGACGTCGTCTTGACGTCGCGACGTCAGACGTCGTGACTACAAAACGACGTCTTTCCGACGTCTTTCTGACGACGAGTGCCAAATAGAAAGTTTTTCTATCCTTACAAGACATCCAAGGATCCACCCTTTAATGTTTTTATTTTTAGACCCACTCGGCTTTTTTGAGGCCGAAAAAACAAGGAGGAGGCAGATTCTTATAATTAATTTTGAAGATATTAATTTAATTTAATTTACTCTAGGTAGTTTCTGAATATAGCCTTGATCTCAACTTATTCCTTAGGTATAACTTACACATTTGTTTAACAGATGTGAAATATAATCATATGAAAAGTCACCATGTTTCAGTTCCTAGCGTTACTAAACAGAACGCTATTAAAAAAACCCTTAGGGGTGGGTGCTGAATCCCCCTCCCAGTCTTATTACGGTTAAGAGGATAACGAGTAAACCAAATTAAGTATTTCTAGAAAATTCCTCAAATAAACATCAAGGATATACTGAATCGGCAGGTTATAGGAACGTGTTTTTTATAGGTATTGTTTGTTTCTATTCGAATTAATCTTTGCCATTTACGAAACTAATGCGACCAATTAAATTTTCGGACTTTTAATGTTTTAATCTGGTCAGTTGTTCTTCGGCTGTTCTTTGTCTTAAAAGAAATCATGATTTACTAAAACAACTTTCAGAAGAAGTAAAACGTAATATTTCAAGCTGTAATATTTACATATACATATACGTTTATACATATACATGGGCGCTAATAAAATATATCCAATTCTACATAGTATTTTAACTCTTTTAAAAATGAAACCAAACACTAAAATGAACAGTTCGCGTTAGCTTGTGGATTTGTGCTGTTTCAGTTTGACGTATCCGTTTGTGCTTATTATAATAGATCAAATCAAGATTGATAAATCCATGTCATTATAAAAAGAACAATATACGTCACTATGACTCCATCACATGTCTGCCATTAAGCCTTCAAATATCTCAGGGTATCACGAGCTGTCAAGTCACTAAGTATGAAGATACCGTATTTCCTCAATTAAGAGTCCCGGGGCGCTTATTTACTTAGACAGTTTTAGGGGGCGCTTATTTTTTTGGAAGATTGAAAAAGAAAAACATAACTAAAGGAATATAATACGTGTACGTATTGTTACGCATTTGGGCTACCCTTCCACATGAATATACATGTATGAGACTTTAAAACAGACTTTGAACGGGTTTTTGCCGGCTTGATTGTATACTTTTTGTTTTATCTGGTTTCAACTCGAAAATGAAACAAAATTTGTATTTACCACCCATTGAGTTCATTTAAATTTTTTGAAAAGAGGGTACAGATAAAGTTTCTATTTCCCGCCCTAGGCGCTATTTGCAGACAGACTAATAAATTATTTTAAATTTTTCAAATAAGGGTGGACGCTTATAAGAGAGGGGCGCTTAACGGAGAAATGGGTGTTAAATACGGTAGAAACAAAATAAATAATATCTATGCCGAAAAAGGTTTCTATCCACCGAAGTAACCAACCCAATACAAGCTCGTTGTTGTTGTTGTTGTTGTTTTTGTTGTTGTTGTTGTTGTTTAATTTATTCAAGTTTAGTTGATTCGATTCTACCACCAAAGAAATTACACTTGTGACAAAACTTTAAGATGATCCCGAAGTGAACTTTTTTCGCAATGCATTTGGGTTAACAGTTGGACTTTGAGATTTTTTGTTAACTCTTCTCATGATTACTTTTACAAAAAGTTTATTCCATGATCACATGTATTTTTCTTTTCGTTAAATAATAATCTGCCGGGACATGTGATACAAATTATAGTTTTTCCACCCCAGCAAGCAATAAATCGATTTGACTGGTTAGGATGAACAATGTTACCATTAAAATTAAAACCTTTTTTTGGGCATTCATCAGGACAAGGATTGCTTGTTTCAATTGATGTTCTTTTCGTTGTTGATGGTAAGAAAGTAAAACATTCATCTAAATGATATGTTAAATAGATATGAATTTAATTGATTTCTTGCACTGCGTGGAAGCCTACCGAATACAGTCTCGTTTTTCGCCGTATTCGCACTGTGTGTAGCTTTATATTGCAATAGACAGTCGGAATACGGAGAAATACGGATTGTTGATACAGATACCAGTGATGTTCCAACTTGTTGTAAAGCCTCACAACATATGCTTCATAATGAATGCATCACACAATCCAACTAAATGCTGCATGAATTATTGTAATTGCTTGTCCATCACTTTACTCATGTGGGGTGGGTGGAATAATACATACCCAGTTGACAAAAACCCGTGCAAAGTCAGCAGTCGTTCGACGTTGTTCAAGAGTCTTTAATGCGTACTTTGAACAAGTTTTTGTCAACTGGGAGTATGTACGGTAGTCCCAAGCAATAGAATAGCACTGGTCGAAGTAAAACTTTATAATCACTATGGAGGAGGAATGTTTTTCTCATAGCTTCAGGTTACAAAGGTTGAAGCATTGCTTAATCTAATTTGGGATGTGGTCGGATTCCGCCAGGGTGCCATATTTTTTTGAATAACGTTTCTTGTATAAATGCTGAAGTGTTGAAACTTTATCACAATTAGTATAATCCTAATTTACAAATTTTCTGAGCTATAGCAAATGATCTTCAAAATTTAATGGTCATCTCTCGAAACTACCTTTTAAATCGCCCATAAAATCCTTATAAAAGTAAAAATAGTACAAATGTTTATAACTCCTCCAATATATATGATATAGGCTTCAAACTTTCGGCAATGACTAATTGCATCATTATCTTAGAGTTGACATTATAAATATGACGTCATCTTGTCATGAGGTAATTTTCTGACATCATGACGGTAATTTTGATATTTTGCTCCTTTTGGCGCCCTATCCTATATCCTAAGAAAAAAGGTTATAGGCTTCGAAAGAATACATACTTTTCAAAAATTAATTCATAGTAAGATGTGATTTTTGCAGCAAAGAATGAAACGTTTATTGAATGTGAAAATGTATATTAAATTTGTAGTATTCCCCTACCATGTTTCATGATTGTATGTTAGGCCAATCCTGAAATCTCAATAAAAGCCGAATCCGCGTTAATACTTATATTCTGGCTAATCAACATTAACATCTCCTAAACTTACGTGATGAAAACATAATTCTGTATGTTTCTTTTATTCCTGCTGAACAACATTAACATCTCCTACACTTTACTTATCATCATGTGGTTATTACGACACGCTACTTACATCTTAGCTACATAACGTTAATATCTCCTAAATTTACTTACCATTCTTGTGATACATGCATTTATTACAGCGTGCTACATATACCAATGCTCTTGGCCAACATTGCATACAATAAGCAAAACCATTTGAACATTGCAAGAAGTCATGTTGAGTATGCGATAGTTCGTAATTCCCATTTTCTTTATTACTGCATAGATTGTCGTCACCTAAGTAACACGTGAAGAATTGTCCATGTAAAACAATACTATACTGATTTTCATTTGTTTTAGAGCAAAATAGTTCTTAAATTTTATTTTCTCAGAAGATAAATGACTATTGTGAACTAGAAAGAGGTTATATAGCCTTTACTTCCTTATAACTTACAAAGATGAGTTTTTAATGCACCCACGGCCCATGACCTGAATAAATTCAATTAATTTCACCACAAGAAGGACAAATTTTTTACAGTCATAATACCTGTAAATATGTTGGTCACATCGCCCTATGCCACACCCATTATCAGAAAAAGAGCATTCACATGGACGCCTAAATGAGTTTCAACGAGCTTGTATTTGTTTGGTTTGTTCGGAAGGAAGAAACCAATCAAGATCGTTTAGGGTGAAACTCATTTATGGGTCCGTGTAAAATCTAACTTAGCTATTAAAGTAACTTTGGACTGATTGTCCATATAGATGCTTTACTTACAAACAAATTCTGTTGATATTGAAGGTGTAGTTGACATGTAAGATGAAGTAGGATTCACTGATACTTCCATAGTGGAAATAATATTGCTTGTTGCAACTTGAGATAATAGTGTTGATGCTTCAATATTAGAGACAACAGTGCTTTGTGGTTCAACAAAAGATGATTTTACTGACGCTACAATACTTTTTGTCGCATTTGTGGAAGATCGTACAGAAGCTGATATATTCACTGTCAGCATAGGGGTAGTTTTTACTGATGCATCTGCATATGTAACGATGGTGCTTCGTCGTGCAACGAAAGATGATTTTACTGACGCTACGATACTTGTTTTCACAATGTCTGGTAGTACAACTCTAGAAGTTTGTACTGATTCTTCAGTAACGGATAAAATGGCATATGATCCAATATGAGATATTGATGATTTAACATTGTTAATGGCGGTACCTCGTGTTTTACCAAAAGAAGACAAGGATGGAGAACGATTTGTTGTTTCAATTGATGTTCTTTTCGTTGTTGATGGTAAAAAAGTAAAACATTCATCTAAACGATATGTTAAATTGATATGAATTTAATTGGCTTCTTGTACTGCGAGAAAGCCTATCCAATACGGTCCTGTATTTCGCCGCAATCGAACTGTGTATTGCCTTATATGGCAATACAAAGTCTGAATACGGCAAAATACGGGACCGTACTCGGTTGGCATTCGCGCTGTGTTGGTTACAGTTCGTAGTGATGGGACATTATGTTCCAACTTGTTGTAGAGCTTCACAGCATCTGTGTCATATAAATGCATCACTCAATCAAAATAAATGTGGAATGGATTATTATATTTTGTTTGTCCATCACTTCACACATTGTCAAATGTGTGGGGTCGGTGGAATAGTACATACCCGTTGAAAAAAACCTGTCGCTCGACGTTGTTCTAGAGTGAGTCTTTAATGCGTACTTTGAACAAGTCTTTGTCTACTAGGGGTATGTGCGGTAGTGGCAAGCAATAGTATTTTTTAGAACAGCACTAGTTGAAATAAAAGTTTATAATAACTGTGGAGGAGGTACTTTTTGATCATAGCTTCAGGTTACAAAGGCCGACGCCTTGGTTAACACTATTTGGGCCAGGGGCGGATTCAGCCATGGCAAAATAATTCTTTGAATAACTTTTCTTGTATAAAGGTTACAATTTTGACACTTTGTCACAAAAAGTATAATCCAAATTTACATATGGTTGAAAATTTTCGTAGCTATTGGGCATGATCTTTAAAATTTTTTGGGCATTTCTCGCAATCACCTTTCAAATCTTTGTAACTCTTTCAAAATTTGTTATATAGGTTTCAAACTTTCAGAAATAGCTAATTGGATCATCATCTTTATTTTAACTATAACTGCATTTTGTCCTGGCGTAATTTTCTGACGTCATGACAGCAATTTTGATATTTGTCTGTTTTTGCTAATTTTGGCGTCCTATTTTGACAAAACAACATCATTTTATGAAAAACGCCCGAAGATGTGGTGTAAAACATGGTATTACCTTGCCGAATCTCGAAACAGAATGAAACTGAATCTTTCAAAGAATACATACTTTCAATAAAATCATTATAAGCTGTGATTTTTGATGATGACAGCAAAAAATAATGACGTCAACAAAAAAAGAAGACCTATGTTAAAATGTTTATTAAACGATGTAGTATTACTCTGATAAGTTTCATGATTTTATGTTAAGCCAATCCTTAGATCTTACGGGGGTGCATTCGCCCTTTCTCAGGGCAATCCAACCCATCCAAAGTCCGAAATTCATTGTGAATAACCCTCTTCATGCTATACATAGTAAGCCGGAATTAATTTATTCAGAAATATGGGTCAAAAGATATGGTTTTACAATTGTTCTGAGGGTCAAATCAAAATTTATATTAAAATACTGGCACCTATTCAGGATTAAAACCATCAAACTTCCAGTAATTATTTCCCATAATTCTGGCAAATGCATTTATTACCATACTACTTATATAGAGACTAAACAACATTAACATCTCCTAAAGTTACGCACCATCATTGTGATGTAAGCATTTAATTAAGCATGCTGTTTATATGCCCGCTAAACAGCATTAACATCTCCTATACTTACTTACCAATATGGTGATACATGTGCTTATTATAATAAGTTACTTATACATTAGCCACACAACGCTAATATCTTCTAAAGTTGCTTACCATTAATCTGACACATAACATGCTACTTATATCTTAGTTAAACATCGTTAATACCTCTTAAACTTACTTTCCAGCATGATGCTTCATGTATTTATTAGAGGTTGTTACTTATATGTCAGTTAAACAACATCTGTATATCCTAAACTTACTTACCATCATTGTGGATACATGCATTTATTACAGGGTGCTACTTATATTCTGGATAAACAACATTAATATATCCTACGGTTTCTTACCTTCATTGTGATACGATACACGCATTTAATACAAGGTGTTACTTATATGTTACTTAAACAATATCTATATATTCTACACTTACTTATCATCATTGAGGTACATACATTTATTACGGCGTGCTATTGATAAATTCACTAAATGATATCTATATATCCTAAGCTAACCTTTCATCATTGTGTTGCATGCATAATGTACAGCGTGCTACTTATATGTTAGCTAAAGGATATTCATATTCAACCATTATTTAACATCATTGTGGTACACGTGCATTGATTACAGGGTGCCAGTTATATATTAGCTAAATTATATTCATATATCTTTTGCTTACTTACCATCCTTGTGATACAGACATTGATTACAGCGTGCTACATACACCAATGAACCTGGCCAACATTTTATACAGTAAGCAGAACCATTTAAGCATTGCAAGAAGTCATGTTGAGTATGTGATAGTTCGTAATTCCCATTTTCTTTATTACTGCATAGATTGTCGTCACCTAAGTAACATATGAATAATTGTCCATGTAAAATACTACTTTCCTGATTTATTTTTTTGTGATGTCATGACATAATTTCATTTAATGTAAAGAACAATTCTCCAAAGATTAATAACTATTATGAGCAAAACGGAGGTTATATAACTTAAATGTTTTTAGAATTTATAGAGAGGAGTGTATAATGCACACCCAGCTTATGACCTAAATATATTCAATTAATTTTACAACCAGCGAAGGATAACTTTTTTTATTCATAATAGCTGTAATTACGTTGGTGACATTTTTTATGTAACAACTATTATCAGTCGAAGAGCCTCCACATGAACTCCTAAACGAGTTTCACCCTAAACGAACTCGCATTAGCTTGCTTTGTCCTAACCGAGGAAACCAATTGATTGCAAGGTCCTTTAGGGTGAAACTCATTCAGGGGTTCTTGTAAAGAATGCCTTAGCTAAAGTAAATATTGACTAATTGTCCATATAGCTGCTTAACTTACAAATAAATTCTGTTGTTATTGAAGGTGTAATTGACATGTAAGATGAAGTAGGATTCACTGATACTTCCATAGTAGCAACATTATTGCTTGTTGCAACTTCAGGTAATATTGTTGATGTTCTTTTTGGTGTTGATGGTAGCAAAGTAAAGCATTCATCTAAGTGATATGTTAAATAAGTATGAATTTGACTGGCTTCTTTCAATTCGCGAAAGCCTACCGAACACAACCCTACATTTTTTCGCATTTTTATACTATATTGCTTTATGGCAATAGACAGTCCAAATGAGGTTAAATACGGGACTGCACTCGGTATCCGTTTTCACTGTGTTAGGACACTATTTTCTAACATATTGCAAAGCCTCCCAACATCTGCATCATATGAAAACATCACACAACCCAAACCCAACTAAATGCTGCATAAAATACTGTATTAGTCTGTCCATCACTTTACGCATTGCAAAATACCCTTATTTACTATCATTGTGGTACACGTGCATTGATTACAGGGTGCCAGTTATATATTAGCTAAATTATATTCATATATCTTTTGCTT